>CATKHJ011067941.1:0-16936 GCA_949750685.1 Vernicia montana
CTAAAAAAAATTCTAAGCTAAAAAATAAAAAAAAAATTGAAACAAAAATAAAATAAAAACACAAATATTAATATACAAAAAAATTCAAAAAAACAGAATAAATCTAAATATATTCAAAAAAAAATTATTTCTAATTTCATATTAATATACAAAAAAATTCAATAAAACAGAATAAATTTAAATATATTCAAAAAAAATTTATTTATAATTTCATATTAATAGAATTCAAACAAAAATAAAATACAAAAAAAAAATTAACAGAAAAAAAAAAAATTAAACAACTAACCTAACAAAATACAAAACTCAACAAAAAAAAAAATTACCTGACTGTTGAACCAGAGAAACAAACGGAAAAATGGCGAGTGGCGAGAACGGCAGCAAAGGAAACTGAGAGAAACAGAGAGAGAGAGAGAGAGAGAGGAGAAGAAGAAGAACGGCGGAGGAAGAAGAAGAAGAAGAAGAGTTCTGGTTTTAGTTTAAGTTTAAAAATTAGCGACGGATTAATAAGTTTTAATGAAACGGTGCGTTTCGCTTTTAGCCTGTCAAAAATAGCGACGGATTAATATTTTCAAAATCCGTCGCTAAAAATGGCGCAATTATATGGCGCCAATATTAGTGACGGATTAATCCGTTGCTAATTTCCGTCGCAATTCCGTCGCAAATTCTTCGCAATTTAATTTATAATTTCAATCCATTTTCAGTCGCTATTCCGTCGTTAACAGCGACGGAATAAATCCGTCGTTATTAATCCGTCTCAAATTGAATTAATTCTAGTAGTGATAGAGTGTGTATTGTAATTAATATACTGACGTATCAGATAATCATTAATAACCTACTCCCTCTAGTTTTCAATAACTAACATTTTAGAAAAGTATTTTTATTTTAATATAATTGTCGTTCTAGAAACTCAATTCAATATTAATTAATTTTTTTTTCCAAATTTACCCTTATTTATGAAGTTGGAATTCACGTTGAATAAAAAAAATTTAGTGTTATTGGCAGAGTTTTGGTGAAAGATAAATTAAGAGTATATTAGTCGATTTGGTTTGAAATTATCTTTAATTTATTGCTTTCTTAATCTAAATGTATTACTCTACAATGTCAGTTATTGAGAATCAGAGAGAATAATATAACATAATAAATCTAGTTAATCTAAGAATTTATTTGTAATTTAATATAATTCAATGTAATGTAATTAAGATGCGATGCTAATAATTGACTCTACAATCTAGATATAATAATTCTAAATAAGATTTTCAAAGCCATGCTTGTCCAATTCATCATCAATAACAAAGTTAAAACAAGAAAATCACTTGTCAAAGTTGTATAGAACTTGAGACACTAATCAAAATTCCTATTCCTAATTTTTGTCTTAGTGCTACAATGTCATTAACAATAATCATAATCTTCTATATAAATTTCACATTCATTATAGTTAACAAAAATGCACATTTTTTAGCTAAATAGAGGGAATATTTTATACAACCAATGCTTTAAATGGAAAGTGGAAGTGTTAAAGTACTAATAAACTCATATTGTCTGCCTTGGCCATATGATCACAATTCACTCTTCTTGCAACCTATGTTAACATAAAATAATTAGCTATTTTTTTTTAATGAAAATACAAAAAAAGTACTATGTGATTTGATCATTTTATATTTATGAGTCTGTAATTTTTTTTTTTTTTTTTTTTGACAAAAAGAAGTCTGAAATTTACTCCTTTAACACTTTAAAGTCCACAATTTTAACACCGTTAGTCAATGTTGATATGACAAAGTCAATAATAACGTAGCATTTGTGAGCCTCACTTTTTTTTATTTTTTAGATAGTCACGAGGATAAAAAAAAATAAAAAAAAAAGTGAAATCCATAAGTGACATATCAACGCCACGTCATTATACCACATCAGCATTAACTAATGGTATTAGTGACAGATATTCTAAATTACTAACAAAATAACCTCAAACTCCTTTTTATAAATAAAAAAAAATTCACAGTAAAGATTCAAACCATATGATATTTTTTTATAATTTTCTTCATCTATTGGACCATTGCTTCACGATATAAAACAGTTATTCTCCTTTCTAATACCCAATTCCTTAAGATCAATAAGAAAATTTCACCTTTGTAAAGAATTACACTTTGTACATCTCATTGAGAAGTGTAATTTTTTTCTTTAAAAAATTCTTTTATTATTTTATTAGTACCGAGACTAATAAAAGGAAAATTAAATTTTCTTTTTTTTTTTCCCTTCATTTTCATCAACTTTTTTAAAAAAATACCAAGCGTTAGATCTATTTGATTAGTGATTATGATCCATTATCAACAACCATTTTTTTAGAATGATTAATAGCTAATATTAGTGATTACACGGTATTGATTAGAGGTTGAAAAATTAAAAATTAAAAATTTTCATTTTCATTATTTCAGTTATAATTTTAAAATATTATTCTAACCATTATAATTTATAGAATATCCCCAAACTAACAAATTAAAAGTACAACTACTAAATCCCAATCACTCATCCAAAACAAATACTTAATATCCAAAACCTGTTAATTATGAAGTACTTAGCTTGATATGCTTCAACAACTGAATTAATAGAAACATTAAAAAAAAGTTTAATTTTTAATTAATTTTTTTTATAGAGAAGATTGGAGAAAGGATAACTTTTTAAATAAGTTGTTAGTTGGCCTTTTTGCCAAATAGTTGTTTTCTAGGTTGGGCTTTTAATAACTTTTCTTCCATTATAAAGTTTCCTAATAATACCAGACCTATGAAAGAAAGATTGAAAGAGGAAGGGATCATCATCTCTAGTTGGTCTTTGAAGGAATCTTCAATAGAAATATTGTTCCTTAAGTGGGACCGATTTTAACCTAAGCTACCATGTGATATATGATATGGGTAGCTAAGCTATTATTATTATTATTATTATTATTATTATCTAAGTATAATTTATGTATTTTTCTCATATCAGACATACATATATTTGTTTGTGAATGAATCGTAAGACTCAATTTATAAAAAAAAATTACAGAATAAATAAATTAAATTTTTAAAAAATTTAATATATTTCGATCTGAGATGGTATTAAATTAATCAAATTATGATGCTTAATTAGCTTTGCTCACAAAAAATTAAGCTAGCAGCACGTCTTTACAAAATCATCATGATTTTATTAAAAAAATTATATCATATCTCTAATATGTGTATATATTATTATTTAATAAAAAATTAGCTTCGCTCACTGCACATAATTTATTTATTCTATATCTTCCAATAAAAGAAACAAAATAGTCCTTAGATTTCAAAATCTAATCAGAAACACTCTCCAATCTAATTAATTAATTAATTAAGTATTATCTTAAGGTTTAACCATTATTTAGAAGGACAAATTAATGAGAGGTTCCATCATTTTCACTCTTCACTTGTTTCACCAAACAATTTATACCATTTTTTAAAGTGAGCCTATCATAGTGGGCTCCTTCATTATATATCTTGTCTGTAAGATTCTCTCTATTATTTTGTTTCTGAGAGTGACTGTTTTGTCATGCATCTAGCAACTGATTGTGTTTTTTTTTTTTTTTTTTTTTTTTTTTTTTTTTTAAGTACTATTAATTATTATTATTATTAGTGGGGGAACTACTGGGTTAGGTGAAATGATCAAAATTTAAAAAAAAATTAAAAAAAAAAAAAACTCAGGATTTTTAACAATTGACTAATTAAGAGGCTGTTTGGAGACCACATAATTCAGTCTGCTAGCACAAAATTTTACATACTGATAACTTTATTATAGGCTTGGAATTATATTATCATTATTTTTTTTTTTCTAATGATAAATATTTCATTAAAAGAATTTATATAAATATATATTAAGGGTACTGAAGTCGTCAAAATCAAATTGAGAGATGAATAAAATCAAAACATGTATATTTATTTTTAATCCTTTTTTCCATTTATTTCTATATATATTTTTTTTATTTTTATCAAAATATATCAAAAGAATGAAAATAAAATATAAGATCATTTTTTTTTTTTTTACTACCAAACTAATGCCTTAAGTCATTAATATCTACATTTAGCAGATTTATAATATGCAATTAGGCCTAAGGCCAAATTCAATTTTGGTCAGATTTCTTGATTGCCAAACACACCTTAAATTTGGACGGTAAAATGTGCAATTTGGTGAACTAAATTTAGAAGAGTGATAACAAGTGCTTGTTTATTCGGTAAATCAAATGTGGTTTAGTTATTCATCTCTTTTTTTTTTTTTTTTTAATATGAAAAGAAGAAATCTCAATTTGAATCTCTTAAACCATAAAAAATTATCACCAATTATTATTTCAGAATAATTTGATATTGGCCACAATCACAAGAAAGTCAAGGAATATAAATCCCCCAAAATATTCTCACAAGGCAACTCTAGATCTTGAATTGTCTGCTTTTACAACAATTATTTCTTTTAAGTCATGCTTAATTGTTTATGCTTATCCTAATAAATTTAATAGTTCCCATTATATATATATATATATATATCCTAACATGAAACTTAAAATAAACCAAAAAACCCAAAATGGTAATAATTTTTATATTAGAGACATTGAATTTAGAAAGAAACACAACTTTGGATCCTATCTATCTAAATCTTGAATATATATTAAATTGGATTCCATTTCTTGTGTGAAAAGCTAGTGTTTGGTTTTGCCTATTATTATGGTCATGGAGGAAAGAAATTTTTTTGTTCAGTAATACTGTAATCGTTTTTAGAACTGAAATTTTTTTAATTTGAATTTCAGTTTTAGTTAAATTTATAAAAATAAAAATAATAATAATAATTAAGAGCTGAAGAAAAATAAAGAAAAATAAAGACTGCCTTTTCTGCAATATTTTCTGCAGAAGAAAGTAGGATTCCATGATAGTAATAATAATGTAATGGGAATTATTGACTTTTGAAAATTCGTCAAGATCTATTACAAAAGAAAGAGACTATCAACATTGAAAATGAAAATTTCCTAATTTCCTATCTAATTTCCTTTGGAGACTGCAAAAAATTACAAAAGACTAGGAATCTTACAATAATTCCAGGTGGAAAGTTTTAGCTGTCCTTCCTTTCTTGGCCTTTCCAGAAACCAGATGGAGATTATTTTTTTTTTTTATTTTATGATTTTCCTCATCAGAATTCTTACAATTCTCATCTTTCTCCTAAAGCAAATGCAAAATAACATTCACGAAGTCTTAAAGCAAACTAGAGTTTGCTTGAATTATTGCTACAAGAAATTCATTCTGATATAATTCCATTACCATTGAATTAAGTTCCAAGATAAGGTAATTCTAATGTAGCATTTCAAGTTCTCAAATTGGACATGAGTTCTAATAATGACACAGAAAAAGCTTTTGTGGATATGAGAATTAAGGCCTTTTTTTTCTTCCATGCAAACATGGATATTAGAATTCTTATATCAATTCCGAGATAATACAAAACTCAATATCAAGACAGAAGGAAAGCTAATCCTGCAAAATTTCACAGCCTCCCTCTCTCACTCTCAAGATTCCTTTCTCCATTATGTAATTTTTTAGTATTATTTTTCTCTGTCATATAATCCTCCCATGTATAGTTTTATCTGCAAAATTCATGGTGGATACAATCTATACATCATCCTTTCCTGATCTGTGAATATGACTTTTCCAGCTATAGCCTTCAGATTTGGCATCCTCATCATCTTCCATGCTATCACCTCCTGTAGTGGAGGTTCCTCCAGTGTTTCCAGCCAACTGCAGGGGACCCTGAGGTGAGCCAGATTGTGAACTGGTAGCCTTTGCGGAGTCACCATACTGATCTTGGGATACCCACAAACCCCCCAAAACAACTACGGATTGGTTTGCAGGGGCAGCTGTAGCTGTTGGAATCCTTCGTGTATGAAGTCGGTATTTCTGCAATGATCAAGAAAGATCTTCCATCAATCCTCAAAACTTCATATAACTCTTAGAATGAGGCCAAAAAAAAAGCAGGAAATTCTTGAGCAATTTAAGCATTTTCTTTCATTTTAGTCGTTCTACCTGTAAACCAAATAAAGGACTGCAATAGAAAGTTGAAAACTCACTTGCAAATGACTCTTCACTTCATCATTGGTCAAGCCATCAACTTGCATGAGTTCTCTAATCTGCTTTGGAGTAGCAGCTGCAAAAATATCCAGAAAATTTAAATTAGATGCGTTAAAATTTTAATCAAAGGGCAAAACATTCAAGACAACCAGCAATTCCCCAAAAAATGAACCAATTCAACTTTCAGAGTTTCATCAGATCATTAATCTTTCCCATTCTAGTCTCTTATCTCACCTCCATCTCCTTGTTTTTTACCAAATTATAAATAAAATTGCAAACTTTATCAGCTTATATCCAAATCTATAACCACACTTTCCATCTTTGAAAATAGATACAGATTAAGACACAAAATTGCCATCCACATTTTGCACATCCTATCCACCAATCTCATTAAGCAATCTATGCAATTTTACAGTATGCAATATCAGGAATCTCATACCAAAAGACATAATCAAAGTCACCATGAAAGTTTCATTTGAATTCAACTATATTGACATATGCTAACCTTGAGAGCCTCCAAGTTGTTGTAGAGCATTGACAAACCGGCGATGCAACTCTGGGGACCAACACCTCCTCTGCTTCCTAGCAGTCTGTTGCTGAGGTGGCTGTGATCCATTTCGTAAATTCGAATGAGAAGTAGGGGCAGAAGAGGAAACTGCTCTACTACAACTGGTTCTTGAACCTGTTGAGCCAGATTCTTCTCTCAAGTTCTTGATTCCAGGAGTTAAAAGAGAAAGACCGGGAACTGGCAATTGCTCCCTATTATTATTATCCTCTTTCCTTGATAAACCAGTATAGGTCTTAAATGGCATAAATGGTCTAGCTACACTTCTGCTTTTACATGCCTGGAATGTATCCTCATTTGCATGCTGATTTTCTTTCTTAGTTGTCTGTACAAGCAAAACAATAAAACAAAACAAATGGAAAGATCAACTTCCATTTCTTTCTCTTGTATTAAAGATAAACACATCAAACAAACTCACAAGAACTTGAACTTGAGTTAATTATAAAATTTTTGGTTTTTGTTGTTGTTGTTAATTTATTACCTTATATTCTAGTTTGAGATTTTGTTTTGGATCAAAGATGTAATCAGTGGTGGTTGAGGGATGATCATTAGTATTCCATAACTGAACAGAGCTCATCCAATTTTTCTTGTCCCTATAATCTTTTTCCTTTTTTATTGGAACATCTTCTTCTTCTTCTTCTTCATCATCATCATCATCTTTCCTCTTTAATGGAATGAATTCTTCTAACACTGGTTGATTATTTGATGCTGCACATTGCAATGACTCTGCCTTCAGAAATACAATTGCTGCAACAGAACCAAACAGAACAAAGAGTTAAGAACAGCCCCAAGATAAGCATCATCAACAATAAAACCAAGTCTCTATAAGTATCCTTCAAGCTAAAAAAACCAATAACAACAACAACAACAAATTATTCATCAAAATCATAAAAAAACCAAAACCCATTTCCATTAACAAAAAGTAAAGATCAACACAAGCAAAATTCATCAAAAATCAAAACCCATCAATCAAAATCATCAGAAGATTGAAATAATTCCCATTTTTTCTAAAAAAGAAAAAAATTAATCGGTGATAATAAATTGAAAAAAAAAAAAAAAAAACCAACCATCATTTAAGAGAAGCATGCAAAAGGGTAGCTCGCGTTTAAACGCATCGATCTTTCTCATTTCTTCTTCCAATCCCTGAACAAAACCATCAAGTTTCGAAACCTTATCAGAAACGTCTCCGATCAAAGATACCTCATTGAGGAAATCACTGATCGTTTTGGGCACATAAGTTGGCCTAAAATCCAAGCTTAGTTCAGGTGGAATCGAACCCATTTCTTAGATTCCTCCTTTTTGCCCTGCGAATTGGTTTTTGTGGGTTGTTCTTGTTGGATAAAATGGATATGGAGTGTAAAATGAAACGAGGGAAAGATAGAAAGAAGGTGAGATATATATATATAAATATATAGTATGTGAGAAAGAAGAGAAGTGTTTTTGTATGTATTTTTGGTTTAATTTTGCTTTGAAAATCAAAATAAAATTTCAGAGGAAAATTAAGGAAGACGAAGATTCTGTTGTGGGTTTTTCGGGTTATAAAAATCCCTTTCGCGTCGTCGCATATTTTATCTGTAAATTTGTAATATATATTACCGATTCTATTTGATTCCCACCGAGTCCACTCGCTCTAACTCGGAACTTATTTTCACTTTTTTTTTTATTATTAATTTGAAATATTAAGAACATAAATGTGAGTTTATTTTAATTTAAAACATAGACGGTACTTAATTTTTTTACCCTTTTTTTTAATAAAAATAATTTAAAAATAAGATTTCAATAATTTACAAAAAAAAAATTGATACAAAATGCATTATTGTAGTTATTGTTGTCACTTTATTTCTGTAGATTTTTGTTTGGATTTGAACTTGAAATTCATTGGTTGTTATCACTCTTTGTAATCTTTCAAAAGATATCTTAATGATTTTAGTGCATTTTAATTAACAAGAAAATGTTGCTTGTCTCTATTTTTTTACTAATTTTATTTTTTACCTTATATACTATAATTTTACTTATCATAATCTGCTTTCAAAAATATTTTTTTAGTAACTAATATATATTACTAATACAAGTTTTTTTATGGAAATATTACCAATACAAGTTTATATAGTCTTTATATGTTAATTTAATTTAATGATAAATAGTTAAATACATATCTAAATTCTAGTGAAGAGTTAAAATTTCAATCCCTTTTTCTCTTTTATAAACCTAATAATAATAATAAATTGGTAAAAAAAATATGAAATAAAGAGTAATACTCTTATAAATAATTAATTATATTACTTCATAGACAATTAGGTGTGATCTGATTGATCTTCTCATATTTAAATGGTGTGGAAAGTGAGAAATTTCAAATTTGAATTTCCCAAATTATAAAGAGTTGGACTATCCCTATTGTGTAGCCTATTTCGATCTATTGAACTTCCATTGTATAATATATATATATATATATATATATATATATATATATATATATATATATATATATATATATATATATGATTTCATATAAATTTAATTTTTAAATGAATTATTTGACCTATATAATAAGGTATAACTTAATAATAAGTGTATATATGGTATGAGCAATAAATCTACATTTAATTCCCATCTCCTACTAAAAAAAAGTGAATTATTTGACTTATGAAAAAAATAATAATAATAATAATTCTTAAACTCAATTTTTATTATAGATATAAGTTTTATATATAATTTTTGAAGAAACCTCTTATTGAAAAGAATCAACTAATAAGTTTTTAATAAATAAATTAAAAATGGGTAAATTATTATTTAGTTTTTGAGTTTTACCTAATTAACTAACTCATTCCTGTTT
This sequence comes from Vernicia montana, assembly GCA_949750685.1. Taxonomy (NCBI): domain Eukaryota; kingdom Viridiplantae; phylum Streptophyta; class Magnoliopsida; order Malpighiales; family Euphorbiaceae; genus Vernicia; species Vernicia montana. The sequence continues at coordinate 9,500 of CATKHJ011067941.1, forward strand.
TTTTAGAAACTAACTAATTAGTCTCTCAGTTTTGATTCTATCATATTATTTAGTCATTCCATCCAGTTTTTATTCTTTTTCTGTTAAATTTATGAAAAAATAACTAAAATGCCTTTGTATATATATTAAATATAATTTTAATTTTATTATTTAAAAATAAAAAATAAAAAAAATTCAAATTAATAAAATTAAATAATAGTTATATAATTATATAATAATCATTTAATTATATAATAATTATTTAATTTTATTAATATAAATATTTTTTTTATTTTTATTATATATAATAATTATATAATAAAAAATAATTTTATAATTTGATGATATTAAATATAATTATTAAATAATTATATAAATATTATTTACTTTTATTAGTTTAAATTTTTTATTTTTAAATAATAAAATTAAAATTATATTTATTATATATACAAGGACATTTTAATTATTTTTCATAAATTTAACAAAAAAAAATAAAAAAATTGAACAAAATGACTAAATAATCTAACGGAACTAAAATTAAAAGACTAATTTAATTTATAAAAAATATAGACAAATCAGTTAATTATATCAAATTTCAAAAATTAAATAGTAATTTGTCCATTAAAAAATTATAATATTAACAATTTTTTTAAATAAATAAAAAATAAAAAAGCAATTTTTACTTTCACAAGTCACATCTTAATGCACAAGTTTCCTAATCGACACCGTTTGATCTAATTCATGACTCATGACTGAGAATATTCTCTGTGGCCTGTTCCATGCATCTTCTATTTTTTTTTTTTTTTTATTCTTTATTCTTATCTTTTTTGAATAATTCTTAATTCTATTTTTTATTTTAAATTCTTCTGGCTTATGGGTTCTTGAAAGGTTTTATTTGGTTAGACTAGAAAAAAAGAAGTTGGAATTTCAGACTTCCAATTGAGAAGTCATATAGTCCTTTTTTTTTTTTTTTTTTTTGCCAGAGGAGAAGTCATATAGTCCGTAAGCTGTATTCACACACAACAATTGAAATTATATTATTAACTTTTTTTTTTCTTTTAATATTCGTAATTAATATAATTGGTAAAAATCTCACAATTAAAATTATAAGAATATATACAAATTTTTTTTCATTTTTTTAGTTAAAATTAAAAGTTAAATTTAAAACAATATCTTTTTTTTTTCTTACAATAAAAGGCTAATAGGCCGAAATATATTACATAACGAAAAATTTAGAAAACTCAAACCTGATTTAAAATAATATCTTTAATCACGATAAAAGAAAAAGGAAAAACACTTTCTGAAACTCTTAAATTTTACATGATTTGTCTATTGAACTCTTAAAATTTTATTTGTTAACATTTAACTCTCGAACAAGGCCGGATCAAAGGAATCGGAGCTTTATGCGAAATTTTAAAAAATGCCTATGTGTGTGTGTGTATATATATATATATATATTAAATTTAAAACAATATCTTTTTTTTTCTTACAATAAAAGTCTAATGGGCCAAAATATATTACACAATAAGAGGTTTGGAAGACTCGAGCCTGATTTAAAATAATATCTTTAATCACGATATAAAAAAAATTAAAAAAAAAAAGGAAAAACACTTTCTGAAACTCTTAAATTTTACATGATTTGTTTATGGAGCTCTTAAAATTTTATTTGTTAACATTTAACTCTCGAACAGGGCCGAATTAAATAAATCGGAGGCCTTATGCAAAATTTTAAAAAAGGCCCAAGTGTGTGTGTGTATATATATATATATATATATAATTTCTTACTTTCTGAGTTACAAAATTACTTGTTGAAATTTTATATTTAAAATATTATATTTTCAATAAATAATACTTAATATATTCATATTTTTTATGAGACATAATTTTTACTAAAAGAATTCAATCAAAGTAAAAATTACAATAATAAAATAACAAAAAAAAAATTATACTTCTATGTATCATATTAATATAAATCCAATTTCAAATAGAATATAAATAAAAACTAAAAAAATAGATTAAAGAGATCAAACATGAAACTTGAGAGATAATATTTGAATTTAAATCTACAATGATTAGAATATATATATATTAAGTCTCATTGGGTGAGAAAAATAAAAGTCTTTTTTTTTATAATGAGCCTCTTATTCTTAAAAAAAATCGTATTTTTTATTAGGATGAGACTTTTGTTTTTAAAAAAAAAAAATGACCTCTTTTTTTATTTTTGAGGAGCAGGGACGTTATTTTTTGTGGAGCCTGAGGCAACTGCCTCAAGAGCCAACCGGCCTTGCTCTCGAACTTTTTTTTTTTTTTCACACTAAGAACTTTTTGCATAGTAAAAATAGAATTAATTAAAATTTTATAACAACAATGTATAAATTACTAAAATATTACATTACATTTAAAAAAGTACAATAATAATACATAAAATTTGAAAAGTTTAGAGATATAGAAATGAGTCTTTCTTTTTTTATAACTTTAATAATTTTTATAATGAAAAATTAGTATAAAATTTTTAATGTTTTTAAACTGGAGTTTGAGGGTTCAACATGAACAAATAAAATTTTAGGGATCCTCAAATATACAATACGATAAATTAAGGGGTCTTAGATCGGATTTTTTCTGAAAGAAACTTTAAAAATAGTTTTACCATTATAATGAGAGTAGAAGTATGCCCCCATGCTTTGCATATATAGATTTATTTATTTTTATATATGTAAAAGATAATATTTGTATAAATTAATAATTTTTATTACAAATAATAATTAATCTCAAGCAAAATATTAAGTTGATAAAAATTAATAATTTTCATAAAGTTATAAATTTCATGGTGAATAGTAGCAAATAAAAATTAATATATGTCTTCTATATTATTTATTGCATGAATTTATTCATATGTAATATAAATGATTTCAATTAATATTACATTATCATATTTATAAAGTGATTTATTGTATTAATTAATCCAACTTCTTATTAACTAATCATCAAATTATCATTAATTAATTTAACACATGTCACAATTTGAGCCTTACAAATGAATAATTTTTCTTCTTCTCAGTGACGGAGCTAGAAATTTTTTTTTATAGGCATCAAATATCTTAGACTATGATTTATATTAAGATGATATATATAATTAAACCAACTTTTATATATTTAAAAAAAATCATTTAAAATAAGAGAGTCAAATACAATATATAACTAAATTTTTATAATTTTACACCTAAAAAATTTTGTATTTTGGAGATTAGTCACCCTCGACCCCCTGGCTATGTGATTGCTTCCTCCCAAATTACTATATATATTGTGCCTTTTAATTCATAAGAAATTATTAACTTTTTTATACAAATTAATATGCAAGAATAGTTTATATATATATATATATATATATATATATATATATATATATATATATATATATATATATAGAACTACTTACATTTTGGGTTATTTTGAATTTATTGGACAAGATGAGGACTCATATGGTATTGACAACTGTAGATTTGTAATTCACTTACAAAAAATATATCAAATTATCAATTAATAAAATGTCAATAAGTCATAAAAAATAATAATTCTTATAAAAGTAAATATGGTCAATTTTTTTGTTTCTCCCATTGAAAAAGGCCTACTTTCAACATGGTATTTTCATCATGCTTATGCATACTAATTGTGCTAATCAACATCAAAACATTTTTTTTTTTTTTTATTTAGGAATAAAAACTACTCTTCAAGAAGATTGTAGTACCCTTTTGTACACTTTTAATGCAAAAGGCCTTTTTTAGAATAAAAGGTGCAAGAATAAAAGGGTGGTCCAAGCCAATTAAAACTCACAATCACAATAAAATGTGAAATAACAATTTTTTTTTTTTTAAAAAAAAAAATCATGTTATTACCTTTATAATCAATATGGATGCACTAAAATTCGTTTTGTGAAAAAGTGTGAAATGACTCTCTAGTTTTGAATAATTAATTAGTCTTAAAATTTTGAATTAGTCTAGTAAAAATAACTTGAATTAGTCAAATTGACTTGCCCATATGTTATTATTATAGTTGATATGAAATCTTAGATTAAAGTAAGAAAAAAAAAAAAAAAAAAAAGGCTTTACAGTCAAATAAAGGAGAATTATTATAATTAAAAAAATTTTACTTTTTGTTTTCTTTTTTAATGTTTCTTTGCTGTCTAAGACAAGGAATCATTCATTTCCTTTAAGGGAACAAGAGAAGGCCACCAATGTGGAATGTGAAGGCAAGTCTTTGACCAATAAGATCAATACACTTGCACAATAAATAATTTTTTAATCAATTTTTTTTTTCTAATCCATTATTAACCACCTTATTATATTGCCTAATTTATTTTCTTAAACATGATTAGTACACTAAGTGAGATTTTTTTTTTTCACTATTGGTAAGATTCTTCTATGTTGTTTGAATAGAGGGTTTTCTCAATTTCAAAGGGAATCACTACTTTTTATACCTTATGTGGGTTAATTGGTGGATTATAAAATTTTGTTCTTTTGTTGATTCCAAAACCCTAATTTAATGGTCATCTTTACTCCACCTAAGGAATCTTGTTTTTTGCATTAAACTAGTTGGTGCTATACTTTTTTTTTTTTTTTTTTTAAATTTAAAACTCCATACAAAGTGAGAAAAACAAACAATTTAATAAGTTATTATGCTTTTGTTTTGCTATGGTAATTAGAAGAATAGGAAGGAGACATCCACCCATTCCTTGTCACTATCTCCATTCTAATTGAGAATCATTTCTCTTTTACGTTTTTATCTTCAAATCTTGTATATCAAAAAATTTTAAAAGAAAAATGATTAGTTAGTCTTTTTCTTTTAATAATTCTTTTTAAAACGTTTATATGAAATAATATTATTTTCATTCGTAAAAAAAAATATTTAAATTATGATAGTTATATATCACACACATATGAAAAAAAAAACAAAACTACTTATATTATATTTATATTAAAGTCAAATTTTAGAATACCTTTATTTATTTATTTTTTGAATATTTGGTGAGATTCGAACTCTAGCGTTCACTCATAAAATAGTTTCACATTTCTATTAGACTAAAATACCAGTTTTAAGAATACATTTATTAATATAGAAGGTAAATATATATGACACAAATCCTAAAATAAAATAAGTAGAACTTCAACTATCAATTTATGATCAAATCAACTTGTTGTTTTGTTGGCCTTTATTTATAAATTAACAACATATAATTCATTCAATACTTCATGAATGATAATAATAATACTTATATATATGAGATCATACAATAATATCATTTTTGTCTTTGTTTTAATATAAATTAATGTGTATTGATCTAGCAATTAAAACAATATATTTTGACTAATCACATAACTTAAAAAGTTAATTTTTTTTATTATCCTTACAAATACCCGGCCATTTATTAGATCTTTTAATATATCAAAAAGTAGCATTACAAATTACATTTTAAAATTTTTTTTAATTATAAAAATAAATATTTAATTATTAACTACTAACAGTAATATTTGTAAAAAATTAAATCAATTTGAAACAAAAATCTATGAAAAAGAAGGAAATTAAAATTAAAAAAAAAAAAAAAAAGTATAATAAAAACCGCCTTTAGATTCCCTTTCAAGAAAAGGACACAAAATATTACATGTGATTGCTTGATTGGACTATATTTGATTATTCAACACCTACCTCCAAAAACAACATCTAATGTAATGTTTGAGATTTGTCAAATTCTCTGAGCACAGAACAAGGGGCTTAGCTTAGAGATGAGGAATCTTGGGTGATGTGTGGGTCCCAATTTCGATATTGCCTGATATTTCAGTTGTTTATTTATTACTCTATTTTTTAATATTTTGTAATTTGTACTATAATTAATTATTCATTCTGTTCTTAAATATCTATTATTTACAATTCATTTGGAATATGAAATTATTTAATTAAATCATAATATTATTAAATAATATTATATTTAGTATATATAATTCATATTGGACTTAATAATTTTAAAAGTTTAGCTAATCATATGATTAATGTTATTTAAAATATAACTCTCATATCTTTAGCAATCTCTATCCAGTGGAATACTAATGTCATTATTTACTAATCATAAAAGTTACGAATTCGTAAACCAAACAAACTGTTAAAATTTCAGCACATGAATTAAGAAAATTATTATATTGTCATAATTTTAAAAAATAATTATTTTTTTTAATTTTGATGTAGAAAAATAAAAGCAATTAATGATAATATTTAGTAGAGAAATAAAAAAAAAGTAAAATTAAAAAAATAATAATAAATATCTTTTTTAAATTTTAAAATTACAGATATTTTGAAATAAAAATAAAATTTTAAAATGGCATATATTTAAAAATAAAAGGAGTAATTAATTAATTAATTGTATTAATTAAGATTGAAGAAGATGGAAGATGCTCCTTTTTCAAACCACAAAAAAGGACAATCTTTTACAGCCAATTAGATTCCATATTTTTTCCCTTCTATAGAATGAAGAATCTTTCTCCCCCAATCAAATTAAATCACTTGATTAATTAATTAATTAATTAATTCTTCAATTTAATATGATTCATACAACAGTTATTTTGAATTATATAATTAAATAATTTCAAATTTTGTTTTATAAAAAACAAAAAGAAAAAAGAAAAAATATTTTGTTAAATTTTTTTATTCTATCAGAAACGTGTAGTTTGGGATTGATTGGATCCACTCCGGGTTCCCGCATCTCCATTAGTTTTGTCGGATGCTTCTACTCAAAGAATCTTATGACTTATGAGTATTTGTATTGTGAATTTCCAATTTTATCCTTTTGTTCACTTTTTTTTTTTTATTTTATATGTTACATAAAATATAATTTTTTAGAATTTAAATCGAGAACCGTCAAAATTTGTAGTCATTTCAATATAGGTATCAAGTGGATGCATTATAGTTGTTATTAAATTTCTAAAATTGATTGATAGTTACATATCTATGTAGAATTTTTTGTCATCATCTATTTTTTTTTTTGTTATTATTTGCATTTTATATATTGTTATTTGTATATATATAAAATATATATATTTTTAAATTTTGTTGCCCTTTAATAACCTAAAAAAAATTTAATTTCGATTGATGTATAAACTGAATGGAGAATACGTTGACCAATCGAAAAAAAAAATAATAATATTAATTTTCTCTAAATTTTAAGTACTTAATTTTTAGATATTCAATTATTAAGTTAATGACTGAGTTCATTAATTATAATAATAATAGTTTTAATGTTAGAAATAGGCATGCAGAGGACCATTTCAGCAAGTTTGGTTTCTGTTTATTTATTTATTTTTTTTAGTATTGAAAAGAGAAATTAATTTTAAATTTTTTATTAAATATATATATATATATATATATATATATATATATATATATATATATATATATATATATATATATATATAT
>CATKHJ011067950.1:0-11241 GCA_949750685.1 Vernicia montana
GTGTTTGAATCTCTCTTCCCTACACTCTTATATTTGTTGATTATTTGATTGTTTGTTTGAATGATTTAGATATTCACATAATCTTAAAATTGCTTATTTGCTTTGATTAATTGTTTCCGCTAATATTGTTTTAATATTCAAATTTTTCAAAGCAAAAGTTTTTAAATTGAAATTGATTTTTGAAAATTTTATTCACCCCCCTCTAAGATTTGCCATACTTGGACCAACAAAAATAAATAGTCATATCACACTATTTATCTCTCAACAAATTCTTTATTTATCATCATTCTCTATTTTTTTTTTTAGAAGCCTATTTCTGTCTCCTCAAATTTAAGAAGAGAAATTAACTCCTTATCTAATATTTTAATATATATTTTTTTTTCATTTCTTTCATTTTTTAAATTATTATTATTATTAATCAAAATTTTTATTTTTATTTTTATTATTATTAAATTACTATATTATTATTTATTTTATAATATTTTAAATTAGATTTTTTTTAGTAATAAAAAATTTGTGTAAAGTAAAAGAAATAAAATAATAGTATAATAATAATAATAGTTTGTCATAATATTTTATATCAGGTTATATTTTTTTTAATAGTAAATATTTTATATAGCTTAAAAGAAAAATGATATTGCAATAATAATAATAATAATAATAATAATATTTTTTAAAAAATTATTTGTTTAGCCGCAAAAAATTTATATAGAGTAAAGAAAATGAAATTATAAATTTATGTATAAAGAAATTGAATTGTGAATTAATTAATAAAAAAATGAAATATGGAGTAAAATATATAATATTGTTGTAGTATGTATAATTTTTTAAAATAAATTAAAATAAGAAGTTAAATAGTTTATAATATAATAGAGAATAAAATATGGATGTTTATTGGGATACTATAAATATTGCCACAAAATTATGACAAGTGGGTTTCACCTAATGAAAAATACGGTCCTCATCTTTAGCCTCCATTATGTGGCAAAAAATAAATAAATAAATAAATAAATCTTTAGCTTCCATTATCTCTACTTATCCTTACCATCCACTCTTTTTCAAACTTTCACAGTAATGCCAACCTCTAATTTTCAACCCATCCTTCTCAGCAACCATAAAAAGGACCTTACTACACCCAATCTTACCCAAATTTCGATCAAGACTTGGATTAATCAAAGGGTCAATTTGGGTTAGCAAATTGCCCATGATATGGAGTCCAAATTCTTAACTCATCCCCAATTGCTTCTTTCCCCCAAAAATAAGGATGAATTAGAACAATACCAATGATAATGATATCAATACCAATTAATTTCTCTATACCATATTTAATACCCATATGATGGGTTATATTGGCACCAACACTATCTCCTGCAAGAAAAACTTTTCCAAAATCAGCATAAAGATTTAGCCAATTTTCCGGACCATTACCATTAAAATGAGAAGCAACCCATTTAAGGGCAGTCCATGAATCATCATATGTAGCAGGAAGATAATGTTCTGGAGCTCTTTTGTAATCAACTGAGACTACTACAATATTAGCCTCTGCAACTAAAGTGTTGGGATAGTTATGGAAAAAAGGAGAGAAGGTGGTTTCGATACAAAAGGTGCGGCCGTGAAAGCGCTAAGAAATATGATATGAAAAAAAATTTCATATTGATTAAATAAAAATATATTAAGTGATTAATATAAAAATAAATTCTCTAATTTTAATAAGCTAATTTTTAAGGTTGATTCTTCCAAATTTATATTAAAAACTTAACATGATATCAGGTATGTTCCGAGTTTAGTTTGATTTTGATTCTTGCCCCGTTGTGAATTTCTTTTAATTATTTTTCGCTCAATGATAGGCTTTTAATTGTATCAATCCAGTTCATATCATAAATTAGTAAGTATCAATTAGGCTTAATAAAAAATTGTCTCCGCCCAATTGCTACTTAAGAGGCTATTAAAAATATAATATAGGAAAAAGTCTCACATTAATTAAATACAAACATATTAAGTAACTAATATAAAAATGAACTTCTCAATCTTAATAACTGGTTTTTAAGGTTGGTTCTCCTAAATCTATATTACATATGGTGTTGCTGCTACGTTCAAAAATTTCAATTTAAATTCAAAATCTCAGTTGCCACTTGAAAGAGAGTTTTAAGAATCAATTTAACATTAGAAAAATACACTAAAAATACATGAGTACATAATAATTTGAGCTTGACTATCTAATAAGTTAGTTCTAATATTTTAGCAATTATTGACTCAAACTCATTAAATTCAATTCATTCGTGGGTTTAACTTATACCCAATTCAAGTCACCTCTGTCATTTCAATTCAATTTCTATTATGATATCAGAGTCTCTGTCATTTCAATTCAATTTCTATTATGATATCAGAGTCTAATTGATCATTGCATATCCTTGGGTTTCAAAAATTTGTTCTTCGTCTGGTATAAGTTTTCCTTGGACTTTCAATTATTTCACCCGGTATAGAGTGTCCCTCGAGCTTTAAATTATCTTTTAGCTTAGTCCATATCATAAATTTGCAAATGTCAACTGAGTTTAATAAAAAAATTATGTTTACTTAGTTGCCACTTGAGGGGGCTATTAATAAATATGATATGGAAAAAAAAGTCTCACATTAATTAAATACAAACATATTAAGTGATTAATATTTAAATTGACTCACTAATCTTAACAAGCTATAATTTTAACAAACTACATTTTTAAAGTTGATTCTTCTAAATTTATATTAAAAACTCAATAAAAAGTAAACTAGTAAAGGGAGTTGAATAAGAATTGTTTTCAGGCGAATAAATAACATCTTTGGATTGGACTTGGGTTTTAGGATCAAGAGAAGGCGTGACGATTTGGGTGCCGACGAGTTTCTCTATAGTGCGATCTTTATATACCTTTATTGTTATGAAATCCGGGTTACTTTCATCAATAATAACAAATTCACTTTGAAAATATTGTACAGGTAAATAAAGTAAGAACAATTGTATTAACAAATCACCTCAAAGTAAATTTTCAGGAAAGCATAATGGGTTACAATGGTCCATTTAAATACCATACTTTTTAGACAAAATTTTATCAAAACAGGTAATTTAATAACATAATAATTATCTATAACTATATCTGACAATAGCTATTAAATAGACATGAAAAGAACACCAGAATTTTAATAAGGTTCGGTCAATTATGCCTACGTTCTCGGATACTACCAAAATAATATTTCAATAATTTAAAAAAAAATTACAAAAGAGAGAGAATAGAGAATACAATTTAAAACTTTAGAAATAGGAGATGTTTTAATTGTTGGGATATTTAACAAATGAGGCGGAGACTCATTTTATAGCCTAAGCCCCCCCTCTCATATCCCACATTTATTTGATGTGGGATATTTGCTAATTTAGAAATGAGCCAAAAAACCCACAAATCTCCACCTTGGCGAATTTTCAAAATGGCAAATTATTATTTAGTCATTCAGGTTTGATCAAATTAACTAACTCGTCCCTGCTTTTTGAGAAACTAACTAATTAGTCCTTTAGTTTTGGTTCCGTCAGACTATTTAGTCATTCTGTCCAATTTTTGTACTTTTTCTGTTAAAATTTTAAGAAAATAACTAAAATGCCCTTATATATAATAAATATAATTTTATTTTTATTATTTAAAAATAAAAAAATTCCAATTAAAAAAATTAAATAATAATTATATAATAATCATTTAATTATTTAATAATTATTTAATGTTATTAATATAAATATTTTTTTATTTTTTATTATATATAATAATTATATAATAATAAATAATTTTATAATTTAATGATATTAATTATAATTATTATATAAATATTATTCACTTTTATTCATTTGAATTTTTTTTATTTTTAAATAATAAAATTAAAATTATATTTATTATATATATAAGGGCATTTTAGTCATTTTTTAAAAAAATTTAATAGAAAAAATACAAAAACTAACGGAACCAAAACTGAAGGACTAATCAGTTGGTTTCTCAAAAAGTAGAGACGAATTAATTAATTTGATCAAACTTCATGGATTAAATAGTAATTTATCCTTATTATTATTATTAGTAGTATAATTAAGACTAAATAAGTCTTGAAATTTTATGGGTTTTCATAAAAAAAACATATATAGAATTTTTTTTTTTTGAATATTCTCCTAATACGGGCATGAAAATACAAAATCTTAGAATTCTAATACCATCAAAATTTTAAATTGTCAAAAATATAGAAAAATACACAAACGAGAAGGGAAAATAAATTGTCCCTTGAGAATGAAAGCAGGACGCGTCTCAGGAAGAGAGTGGTCCTAGAAGTGTAAACACCGTCAATTGTTTCACATGCATTTTCTATTATTAACAATAACCTTACAATGAAGGCAAGAGTTGTGCCGTAAACAAGGCAACAGCAGAAAAATAACCACATCTTTGCCGGCAACCAAGCTCTGCCTGTACTAGCTGTCATTTGTAATTGTTTTACACCCTTTGATACATATAGGAAGATCTTGTCTATGCTCAATGGCAGACCTAGGAATTTAGGTGATGGACAAAAATTCATCTTCTCGATAAATTATACATAATATATAATATAAAATATTTTGAAATATAATCCACTATAATAAATATTACATAATATATTACTATATTTCACTAAGAAATATAATAACATATATTTAAATGAAAAATATTCTTGAAAATAATTAGATTTAAAACTACAATTTTAAAATTCATTTTTAAAAAATAATTATTCACTTGATTTTTCAAAATCAAAATTTTAAAAGTCAAATATAGGAAGGGGATTAAGCATAAAAATAAAAAGAATTTATTGAATTGGGAGCTAAATATAAAAGGGAGAAGAAACTAAAGATAAAAAATAAAAATAAAAAAATATTTATGGAGTTACAAGCTAGAAGTAAAAAATTCAGTTAGGAGGAGGACCATATAAAATTTTTTGGAAATATAAGTGATGATAAGAAAACAAAAATCATGGGTTAGGCGCCCCTGCCAATTTACCATTATATGATTTTTTTTATAAAATATTTATTATTTTAAGTGTTTTTTTTAAAGTATTTCCAATTTTAAATATTTTTGAAAATTAATTCTAATTTTAAGTATTTTTGAACTAAAGTGACTGAACAGTTTTATTCGCTAGTCAAATCAGCAGACTAAAGCTATCTACTATTGAGACTAGCCTTGCTATCCGCTAGTCCCATTAACGAACAGTCTTGCTATTGTTTTTTTTAGTTCTATTGTTTTTTTTAGTTCCAGTGTTTGTTTTTTTTGGCACCGAAGTTCACATGTTTGTTTGTTCTTTTACTTTGGTTTTTTTTTTTTAAATGAATTTAAATAATAGAAAAATTAAATAATTAATTATATAATTATATAAAATAAAATAATAATTAATATATTATATTTAAAATAATTAATAATTTTAAGAGGAATGTTATATTTTATACCCGGGGTCGTCTCTACGCTAACCAAAGGACAAATCTAAGGAGAGCGTAAACACTAAACATAGCAATCATATAATTATGCCAAGTGTTTGCCGCATATCACAAGAGGTTTAGAGCCCAAACTCCGATGCCCCTCTCTCTTAATATTTTTTATGTACAAAAAGGAAAATCTAGCGATAAATAACCACCACTCCCAAAAAATTCAACAGCAGAAGCACAGAAGCAGCTATACCATTGAAGGGGTTTTGTTGCCCCAACGTTACCAATTTAAGAGTTGGTATATCAGCTGGTAGTAATGAATATGCACTGGAAATATTTGATGCTACTTGTGTTCATCTTTGTTAACCTCTTCGACAATTTGGGTTCTTTAAGATAATTTGAAGTTTCAACTTTGTTCAACAGAAACATCTAACTAATGAAACTACTTAAGATGCAAAGACACCCAAAAGATAACTACTAAGTACTAACTTAGCTCCCTGCTGAAGACAATACTGTAGGATTAAGTCTTTGATGAGAATATACCCTGTCAAATAAACATAATACTGACCATCCAAACAAAACCTGTAGATTGCAACTTGCAACTATAATGCCGATAACAAACTGAACTTAATTTCACTGAGGCATGCAACGAACTACTTTAGGCATCCAGGTTCTTGACTTCATGAATTTTGTACTCGCTCCTCAGAAATATAAAATGCAATCAACATCACATGATAAAACTGAAAAAGAATGCAATATAAACTTCTAACATGCTAAATCATGTTATTATGAAAATTTCAAGTTGCTATTTGATTTGTAAATGAATGAAATTATAAGGTAAAGCAACAAACCGGACCTCACATTCCACAGTAACAAATACGCTTGCTCTCAATGAGAGGAAGAATACTAGAGAAAAATTAGAAGCTAGAGAGAAATATGAACAACACATACATATTATAAATATTTGGCAATGAATTATAATCACTCCCAAAAAGCCTTACCCACACAGATCATCAGTACTTATGAAGCTATGCCATTCTTAGGCCTTTACTTCCCACTTCCCACTCCCCACTCCTCTAAGCATTTAAAATGTAATTGATCAGCTACCAGTAGACTAGTTTTTCTAATAGTGCAATTGACACATTTGACTTAATCACTTAAATTAATCTTTTAGACATTTTCCAGAACTTTGAATTCATAAGTTTAAGACGAGAAAACTGAGATGCAAACATCAAATCTCGCAATTATGAGATTGTGAATTTCTTTTAAAATAAAAAGAAAAAAGAAGGCCATCCTAGTACAATAATTTGAAATTACAACTTGATAGCCCCTCCCCCCAACCCCTTTTTCTTCCTTTTAGGGGACTAGAAGAATAATAAAAAAAAATGTACACCCTACTAAATAAACATAATATTGACCATTCATATGAAGCCAATAACAGACTAAACTTTAATTTCTGTAAGGAGTGTAAAGCAATACTTTTGGCATCAAGGTTCTCAGCTTCAGAGGTCAAAAACCTAATTATGACTTCTTCTTTTTTTTTTTTTTTTTTTTTCTCTCTCTCTCTCTAACATGGCATTTACACTTAACAAAAGCAGGTTCCTCATCTGATATTTATTTCTCTCAAAAACAACAGTAGTAAGATGTAATTCTAAAACTTTTAGCCCCCAAAAATGGGTATAAGATGCAGCTAACAATCCATAACAAAAATGATAAGAATAAAACTCAAATTCTTGTAAGCTAATTCATGGTATTAGAAAAATACCAAGTTGCTATTTGATTCATAAACAAATGAAAGATGTAGAGTGAAGCAGCAAGCCGGACCTCTTAATCCACAGGCAAATTCACTTGCTCTCAATGTCATACAGATCTGTTCTGTATATATTTATTAAGGAAAAGCAACAATACTGAAAAGAAAATTTTTATAAAAAAAATTATTCAATAGCATCTTACATGAGCAAATTACAATTTCACAGCATTCCAAACATCAAAGTGCATGCTATTAGCTTATGCTTGACTGTCATCTCATTCATGTAGGGCACTTTATGCAAGCTCTCAGGCAGTAAATTACAACTTTCTAAACAATGTTAAAAAATTTTAAGGCTCAGCCTGCAAGAGGGGAGTCTCGGGCAACAGGGACACACTTTACAACATAAGACTCGAAGCGAACTTGATAGTGCAAGCCAAAAGAGCAACTTAAGGAGAAATTTCACCTCCAGTAACAAATACCCAAAGAAATCATATATCTAACAATGTTGTAATTTAACAGAAATGCTACAACTTAAAAAGAATTTATGAAATTAGTTCTTGTTCAGTATCAAACTAATAAAGGGGAATTTTTCAATTTAAAACATGAAATAACCCAACCTGAAAATCAGACTTGCTTCCTCCTTATAAACTTTGCATGAAAACCCATAAAGATTATCCAAATTGTCAAGATTTAACTTTTTCCCAACTCATAAGTTACAGTTAGTCATCAATTATGTCTAGTCTAATATTAACCTAAGTCATGGAAAATAGTTGTTCAGCAACTTACAACTCCTATCCCATCTGCAGCATACATGTTGAACCAAGGTAAAGAAATGTACATTTCATTCCCATGAATTCAATTTTAGGAAATTCAGTATAACTAAACTAAATTCTATCATTTATAAATGAATTCTATGCATCAAATTCATTTAAACCAAACAGGGGTAAATATACAGGGCAGCAAGTACTTTATCATTTCATAAAATATACACACACCTAACCGGCAGAAGGAATATCACAAGCAGCACAATTCATCAAATAAATGGAATAATAATCTACAATTTTCAATTTCATATACCAAAATGAGCAAATTGATAGTGATATGATTGCTCTCCCATTCACAATATAGTCAAGTAATAAACACAAAGAAGTTGGAATCATATTGCATTATTAAAGAATCGAATTTTCGTTAAGTTGAGAAAAAGGATACACCAAGTAAAATCCATGGGCAAAAGCACCAGCCAACACAGCCGTAAACAAACGATCTCTTAAAACTGGATTTCTACGCAGCGAGATTCGAACTGAAAAAAAAATAAAAAAAATTAAACATCTACAAATTTTAAGATACCGAATGGCTGAAAAGAAATCAGAAAATATACAAAAAATAAGAATAATAAAGCTTACTAAGAGGGAGAATCGGAGCATAGACGAGAGGAAACAAAAACTTGAAAGGAGGTCCATTGCTTTGCTTTCTAACAGCACCCTCCCTTAAAAGACATCATCGGTGAGATCAATTAAGCAACAAGAATGCGTGTATATACATATATGTGTGTGTGTAGCGAAACTCACCGGACAGAGGTATCGGACGATGAGGCCATACGCAGATTCACGGTCAGAGGATCTCTACAGAAATTTGCTAATTGCGTTGGACTAGTCTCTTGTTTGGGGTTAGGGACGGCGTTTGGACAATTTGTTTTTGTGAAAGGCGGAAATTAAAGGTCCGTTAGCCAGTCAGATTAGGTTATACTAACCAAGAGCAGAACTAGCTCACACCAGAATTGCAACGGGCTTGCCAAATTAGCCTACACTAAGGTGATGTTTGGTAACACCATTCAGCACTTAAAATTAAAATTTTCAGCACTTAATCGTTTTAAATTTGTTTGATAACTACGTTTTAAAAGTCTAAATTAAATAAAAAATTACTTAAAATGATAAGTCAAAATTTTTAATTTAAAATTTATACTGAATACAGTAAGTGATTAAATTTTTAAATATTTTTACTATTTAAAAATTATATCACTTATTTTATTCAGTACTTAAAATTCAGAACTTAAATTTTCAGCACTTAATTTTCAGTTTTACCAAACACCACTTAATACTATAATACTATGTTTAATAAACAATATCCCAGAAAATGTATTTTTATTATAAATATCTATAATTTATCTATCTATAACATATATTTTAATTACATAATTAAGAAAACTATATATATATTTGTATTTTTTTTAACATTCAACTTGTAGTAATTAAAAAAAAAAATTCAATTTATAGTTAAAAGCTTATTATTTCAATGATTTGAAAAAAATAAAATCAAAATTTTTTCATTGATTATGCAGACAAAAGTATTTTTTTTTTTTAACTGTACCTTGAATAATATATTACAAGATTTTCCTTAATTTAATTGTATTATGATCATTAATTAATTTTATCCTAGTGTGGTTAAAGGATAATTGATACAAATTTTAAATAATTGTGGATTTCATTGTTAAAAATAAAAAGGGCTAAAATTAAAATTTGTAAGATAATTAAACCTTTTTATTTCTACCATAAAAAATAGCACCTAATGAATGTCCTAATTTAGTTTATGTTGATGTATCTTGAATTTTCATTAAGACATTATAATATTTTAGATTTGTTATGTTTAGTTTTATACAATTCTAATTAATTGAAATTCTTTATATATTTGTTTTGGACAAATCAATAATATTCTAATACCTAAAAACTTATATTATCTCTATTATCATTAAAGATATAGTAATAAAAAAGTTAATCCTAAATTAAAATAAATATGTATGAAAAATATGAATTATTGATTACACAATTACCATAATTTGTGGGAGTAGAATATTATATATATATGTTATTTAAATTTTTTTTTTTGATAAAAAACCATAATACAATATTTACTTGCCAATATAATTATGCATGTGCATGGTAGAAAAACTAGTTATATTAAATGTGTTTGATTATATTAGAGGATGATTTTAATTTACCAAATATTATAGAGATTAATTGTTGATTCCTCTTTGGAAAAACCAATAAATTTATTTGGATTAGAAAAAGCATAACAAATTATTCTTAAGTTGTGGTGTAAAAATGTGTTGATGGGTCGTATTCGTATCCAGTTAATTTATTCAGATGACATGATTAGAGTTAATATAAACACGACCCATTTATTAATCATGTCACCCTAACACGACACGAAAATTAAACGGATTATACGAACACAACACGTATACCCCGTTTATTTAATTGGATTGTATGAGGGTCATTAACTCGACACAACCCATTTAATTTGTATGATATTTATAACCTGAAAAATGTAATATATTTATTACAGAAATCACTTGTAATATTGTCCATAAATCAAATAATGGTTAAAATTATAAATTTATTAAAAATTTCATATTTCATATGTTTTCCAAACATTCAAACAAGTATCATCAAATAAACTTAAATAAGATTTTGTTTGTCTTTAATTTTTTTGTCATTTTATTTTTTATTCATTTTGTTTGTATCTTTCAATACAATATAAATGACTATTTTAACCCTTAATATTATTAAAAAATATGCAGATTATAAATGAATTGAGTCGGATTGATACTGTAATAACCCGAATTTTTATTTATTTTAGAAAATCTTATTTTCGTACGAGAATATAATTATTTAATTCGACTTGTTATATTTATACTTTGGATTATTGGTATTATTTTAATATATATTATTTAATTATATTTATTATTATATTTATGTTCTAAGTAATGGAAAATTTTGTCGGTCGATATTTATGAAATCAAAATATTATATGAGATTTCTTATTGGAATATTTTGAATTATTATAATGTTGAAAATATTATTATGTGTTATTTGAGGTAAATTATTATTATAATAATTATTATTATTATATAAAAAAAAAAAAGATATATGTATGTTTTAGCAACTGATTGGTTGTGTACCAATCAGATGGCTGTGAGTAATCGGTCAAGAATCAGAGAGAGAGAGAGAGAGAGAGAGAGAGAGAGAGAGAGAGAGAGAGAGAGAGA
>CATKHJ011068024.1:0-16788 GCA_949750685.1 Vernicia montana
ATATATATATATATATATATATATATATATATATATATATATATATATATATATATATATATATATATGATAATTCTAAATGACATAATTGCGTCTGATAAAATAAAGATAATTATGTAATTTTTTTATATAACTTATAATATAAAATAAGAATAATTATTATTTATTTATTTTTTAATGTATTATGTGTATAAATTATATTAATTTATATTAATTTTTTAACACAATTTACATCATCTAACATTATTATATATAATTAAAAAAAAATCTGCCCTTATTGGAGTAATAGTAATTAATGGAGTCTTAATACATGATATTAGTCTTTAATGTTTTCTACTTTTTAATAATTATGTTAAATTGTCTTTAGTTTTTTTTCAAAAAATAATAATAATACTAATAATTATGTTAAATTGATGTCCACAGAGTCAATTTGTTATTAATAACTGATATTAAATTAATAAAAATTTCTATGATTGCATTAATAATAATTGATTTTTCCCATGTAAAAAATACTAAATTGTAAGATTAATTACAAAAAATAATAATAATAATAATTGGAGGTATGAAGAAAAAACTGGAAAGCTAAAATAAAGGAGTGTGGAAGTCAAGAAAGAGTTATAAATATGAAATTGTCCAAAGCGTCCTTTTTCTCTACGGCTAACGTAAACGCGGTTAATCCACGTACGAAAGGGACTGCAGTCAAACTTTTACTCATTTTACAATATTGCCCTTTTATTTTCACCATCAATAATAATAATATAGTATATTATCCAACCAATCAAAAATATCAAAACGTGTTTGTGGATGGTGTTCGTGTCGAATTTATCTATATGATCAATTAGGGTCAATACAAATATGATTCATTTATTAATCGTGTCACCCTAATACAACACAAAAATTAAACGGGTTACACGAATATAACACGTATAATTCATTTATTTAATTTGATCGTGAACCCGACATAACTCATTTAACCTGTATGACATTTATATTATGAAAAATATAATATATTTTTTATATAAATTAACTGTGATATTTTTCATAAATCAGATCATGATTAAAATTGTAAATTCATTAAAAAGTTCATATTTTATATGTTTTTCAAACATACAAGTAAATACCATTAAATAAATTTAAATAAAATTTTGATTATCTTTGATTTTTGGTCATTTTATTTTTTTATTTATTTTGTTTGTCTCTTCCAATGCAATATAAAATGACTATTTTAACCTTTCATATTACAAAAAAAAAAATATGCGGGTTATAAATGAGTTGGGTCAAATTGACATGACCCAACACGATATTGAAATTAAACGGTTATAACGGATTAGCAGATCAACCCGTTTCACGACTAGTTTAAACAGTGTCATAAACGGATCAATCCATTTACCAACACGAACCTACTAAATCTCAAGTCTAACACAAAATTTTTCGTGTTTGGATAAATTGAGTTAGTATGTCATTACTCTTTCAAATCCCTCCATAACTTTTTTTTTCCCTAATTTTTTTTATAAATGTGTGTTATAACTTATGAAGCATGTTTTATTACATTAAGATGATAACATTTCACATTAAATTTAATTCTTGTTAGCCTATCAATGGCAAAACATTAGTGGAGTCATATATATATATTTTTTTAATAAGAGTCAAAAATTTAAAAATTGTGATTAATTTATTATGGGTCTTTTCTATTGTCATTAAATTAAATAAACTCTTAAATTGATGAGCTAAAAATAAATTAAATTGATGAGCTAAAAATTTAATTTAAAATTAAACTTATAGCACATGATTTTAAAAAATATTTCAAATCTTCTATATATTACGAAAATATTTTTTTTTTGAGTCATACTCATTAATATTTAAATTAATTATTAATATTAATGAAAATATTTTGAGAAAAGGGAATCATGGCTCCCTTGGTACTATTTGTAGGCAAAATATCAAGTATTTTGAAAAGTACTTGTTTCATAAAATAAAATATTTTGTGATTATTGTCAAGTCAATGCTAATGTTTTTCCTTACTTTCTATTTCAATGAAAAATGATTGGAATTTATACTTTTTTTTTCCCCTTAAATTGCCCTAGTTTGAAGGGAAAAAATAGAGATGGATATATAGTGAATAATTCTAAATCACACCAAAATCATTATGAAAATCTAATTGGGCCTCTCTAATTGTAATGTTTATTTGTACTGATTTGGGTAATATGTCCTTTTAATGAGAACTACTTATTTATTTGGCAAAAAAAAATATATATGAAAATCAAATAACATATGGATAATTTATATGATAGTCAATAATTAAGAAATTGTATGAACTTTTGATTACTCTCATTTTATGCAATAAGTGCTTAATTATTAAACTCTTAAATTATTATTCCAAACATATATAGAATTACTCAATATTATAATTTTCATTTTTTTTTCAATAATCCCTCTTTATTTTCTTCTTATTCTTCTTTTTTTTTTTTTTTTTATAGAAAAAAGAAAAAGCACCCATGTACACACATGGGATTTAATTTATATATGTAGGTAACGTGAAGAAGACCACAAAAGAAATGATATAGAATCATTGGTTATATTTTTATTTAGTCAAAAAGAAAAAAAAAATCATTTAGTTGACTTTTAATCCATCCATAATTTTTTTTAGAAAAAAATGATCCTTTAGCTTTATTAATATTCTCACTAAGTACTCCAATTGAAAGAACAAAAGGATTAGGTGCTCCTTCCCATTTTTAATAACCATCCAATTCAAGAAAAGCATAGAAAACACCCAAAAGCATAAGGAATAGTATAAGTATATATAAAATATTTATTTATATCTATAATTATATCTATATTTTTTATTTATCAAAATTTTTATTTTTATTTTTATTTTTAAATTCTTGCACTATAAAAAAAAAATAGGTGGCCTAATTTTTATTTTTAAATTCTTTCTCACATTCCTCAAATAAAAAAAAATTATAAATAAATAAATCTAATCTAAAACAAATAACAAAAGAAGTTAGATGGTGTCCACACATAATATTTTGTTATAGTCAAACCTTTTATAATTGCGTGCTGACTATACCATTCTTTATTGTCTTTTCTACTGTAAATTAACTGTTTGTGTAGGGGTATATTTGTACATTAGTATTCTTCATAGTCTTATTTTTAAGGGTAGTTTAGTCATTATTGAAAAGTTGTATTTAGTGATGTAATTCCTTTATATTTATGAATCGAAAAGCCATGAAAGCCTTTTAACAGAGCAGCAAATGAGCCAACAAATTTTGCTTAATTGTCTAATAGATTAGATTACTGTTTGATTATAGAAAGAAAAAATTCAGAAATATAGATTAAATAAAAAAGTTGGGAATTTTGATTTTTCTTGGTCTGAGTTGAAAGCAATGAGTTATTAATGAGACGGATTGAGTGGGGAATTGCAGAGCAATTACATAGCCATTGAAGAAAGTTTCAGAGAAAAGGTAAATACTCATAAATTCTTTACCAACCAACCAAACCCAAAAACCATTTTCCTTTGAAGCTTATTTATTTATTTTTTAAGAAAAAAAATGAAAAAAAGATCTTAAATTTACCACTAATTACCATTAATGAACCTCTGTTCTTCTATGAAACGTTTATTGGTATCAGATGGCCTTCCCAACGGCACAAAAGACCTCAGCTTTTAATTCTTTCTCTATCTAATCCAAATTCTCCAACTTCCCAACTTCCCCAACAGAAAATATTTGATCTTTAATAGTTTCTTGTTCTTTGTTCTGCAGAAGAAAGGTAAAGCTTTTAAGGTAAATGATAGTCAAGTCTCTTACAAATACTTTCCCAGAATGATTCTTGAAGAAACCCATCTTGTTCTTATTATCATCACTTCAATTTTCTTGGTCTCATCAACTAAAGCTCACAATCATCACAACTCATCTATCCATTGCCAGAACTCTTGTGGAACAGGGAAATTAATCAAGTGGGTTCCATACCCATTTGGGTTTTCTGATGGGTGCAGTATCCGATTGAATTGTTCTAACAAAACAGGGGACATCAACATTGGTGCTTTCGTAGTCAAAGAAATAACCCCAAATGCTATCTTTGTATCTCTTCCAGCAAAATGCAATCGCTCTTTAGAATCGATTGAACCTCTGTTTCGCGATCACTATGCTCCAGCTCGGCGAAATGGGTTGCTTCTGCAAAATTGCAATAGTTCTCAAAGTAGCTGTTTTATACCCACAAGTTCTTTCTCAAACCAGTTGCAATTACAGAATTGCGATTCTAAAAGTGATAATATAAGCTGCTATCCTCGGGAACAATTGGGAAACGATGTTTTGAATTATAGCAATTTGATTTCTACTCATTGTAAATTCATTTTCTCTTCATTTGCGGTTGGGTCGAATAACGCGGTTGTCTCGCTCGAGTTCGAGCGAGTCGAGTTGAAATGGTGGCTTGAAGGGCGCTGTGAACTTGATCTTTGCTCCAAAAATGGGAATTGCTCGGAAGTTAAATATGATAATGGGAAGATAGGCTTCCGGTGTCAGTGTAATGATGGGTACACCGGAGATGCGTTCAAAAATGGTGAAGATTGCCGGAGAGGTGAGTCAACTCGGTCCTTTTGATTTATTTAATTATTTGCATATTGTTTGTTTATTAGTTTATGTTTGATTTTTTTTTTTTTGGTGGGGTTGGGGAAGTGGAACGTGGGTTGGCTTTTGACTAGGGGCAAGTGGCCCTGAGTTGGCTAATTGGACAAAGACATTTCAATGGAGGATTGGTCGGTCTATACTCTTATGGTCATAAAAGTTGAAAAAAGGAATCAGGACTATGGGTAATTTGGCTCTAAATCTAATGAAGGTTTTGTTAAAATTTTATCAAAGACATTGCTTTGATGAAATTCTTATGAAAAAAAAAGTAGTTTTTCCAAGATCAATATGATAGTTCATTGTGCAGGATGTGAGCAGTTTAATTTCTAGCGTCTTGCTCTACTCTTAAGGGGGGAAATTTAGGATTAATGGTTCAATTCCTATCACTTTAATCCATTTTTTAGGGAAAAAAAATGATTAGTTTAAAACTATTGGGATATTACCAATGAACTTTCGCTTAGCTTATTGATATTAGAATCGTCTTTAGAAAAAGTTGAAGCCTAATTGGAGTTATGTTTTAGCTTATTAGTGGTATTTGATTCGTGTTTAGATATATGTACTAATTGAAGTTAAATTAACAAAAAAAAAAAATGATATTTTAAATTTTTGTTAGCTAAAAATAACCTTTCATTAACAAGATAAATCTAACTATATGGTTTAGTGGATAAATACTTAATTTAACAAAGTGTTCTTTATTTATTTATTTATTTAAATTAATGGCTAGTATGATCCTTCCCCATTCAACAATTCGCATCCCACTTTTTCTTTTGCCGATTCATATATAAACAAACATCTTTGAAACTTCTTTGTATGAAATTTAAATTGCAAAATTTTGACTTTTAGAGCTATAGAACTGTGCATGAAGTCATTTTGGACCCGTTCAAAGAAAATTCTAATTACAATATTTTTCAATTTTCACCATATATATATATATATTTTTTTGTCTTACCCCATACACAAGTCTGACCATAATCATGCATTATACCTGCCGCGATTATTGTCTCCTCCAGTATTGAAAATTACCACCCTGTTTTTGACTTTAGGTAGTAAGTAATTAAACCGGCCAAAAATCAATAATCCTCCTAGAATCTCAATCTCTTAAAAACTTTAAAAAATGTTTAGTTGAGCAGAACCATTTGATTAAAGTGTGATAAAGAAAACAGAACAATCAACCGTTTTTACTTGAATCGTTTTCAATATTATGAGATTGCGAGTTCCATTCCCACTAAAAAATTAGAGCCTAAAATAAACCCAAAAAAAATGTGATATGATACAAAGAATATTGCACATTTTGTTTATTATCCATTTAACATGAAATGATGGAGATTTTTTTTTTTTTTTTTAGTGTTTAATTTTTCTGTAGCTCTTAAAGGAAATATAAGTTGTACCATGTATCTGATTCAGCTATTTTTAGTTTGAATTTAAAATGGTTTGAACATAAAGAGTCAAGAAATGTTGAAATTGTTGTAAAATTAAGGGTTATTTTAACTAGCAATGCAAGTGGCGAAGCCAAGAATTTAAGTGAAGGGGGGTGAAAATTTATCTCATCGATAAATAATACATAATAAATAATATTAAATGTTTTAAAAATTAATCCATTATAATAAATAATGCATAATGTATTACTATATTTCAATGAGAAATATAATAATAAACACTTGAATAAAAAACATTCATGAAAATAATTAGATTTAAAACTATGATTTTAATATTAATTCAAAAAAATATCATACACTTAAATTTTCAAATCAAAATTTAAAAAGTCAAATATAAGAGGGGGATTAAAGGTAAAAATAAAAAGAATTCACGGAGTTATAAACTAAATATAAAAATAAGAAGAAACTAAAGGTAAAAAATATAAAGATTATGGAGTTAGAGGGTAAAGACAAAAATTTTTAGGGTAAAATATGTAAGTAAGAATAAATTAAGGGTAAAAAATATAAAGAATTCAAGAAGTTTTTTTTTTTTGCCAAAGGAATTCAAGAAGTTGGAGGGGACTAAATATGAAAATTAAGTTAGGGAGGGCTAAATAAAAAAGTTTCTGGGGGGGCAAATATGAAGTAAAAAAAAAAAATTATAGGTATAGCCTTGAATTTTTCAAATAGACATTTTATGCTGATCTTTGTTTTCCATATTGTCAGTGTCTCGCTGCAATCCTTCGAAGTACATTAACGGTCAATGTGGTGGAACTACTAGAGTTGCTGTTCTTGTTGGAGGTAAGCTTCCTGAACTATTAGCAAAAAAATAAGAATTTCCCATTTCTTTGTTTATCTACTTGTGAAAACCACTATTTATAATGAAGTTGTTGTCTTTTGATTAAATGAAATAAACTAGTAAGCTCTCTGAAGACTGAACTTCATGCCATTTGCATCTATATTTGTTTATTTTCAGGTGGTTGAACCAACCTTTTGCTTTAAGGTGTGCTTGATTATGTAATCGTTAATACTTTAAATGAGTTGAGCCTAAGATTTGGTAATTGTGCAAGAATGATGCATAGATTGAGATACTGTCTTGAAATTAATGGACAGTAGATAGTAATTCATTTTTATTTTGGGGAGCTTTTAATTTTACATATAGTTATACTTGTGTGTACATAGCAGAAATAATCTTGAAAACATCAAATTACCTTTGTTCGTCTTCTTACCCCATTTTGAATAACACAGCATGATCTACATTACTCTGTTCTCAGGGATCATTGCTGGAGCTTTATTAATGTGCGGTCTGGCCGTTATCTGTTACTTTATCAGACGGAGGTCTAATTCTATGAGAAATAACAGGTTGAGTGCAAAGCGACTTCTATATGAAGCTGCAGGCAACTCTAGTGTTCCCTTTTATGCATTCAAAGAAATCGAAAAAGCTACTAGTGGCTTCTCAGAAAAACAAAGGCTGGGAACTGGAGCCTACGGTACAGTTTATGCAGGAAAACTCCACAATGATGAGTGGGTTGCCATAAAAAAGATCCGACACAGAGATACTGATAGCATTGATCAAGTCATGAATGAAATTAAACTCCTTTCCTCTGTAAGCCATCCAAATCTTGTCCGCCTCTTAGGTTGCTGCATTGAGGAGGGTGAACCTATCCTTGTCTATGAATTTATGCCCAATGGAACCCTGTGTCAGCATCTACAAAGAGAGAGGGGCAAAGGACTTCCATGGACAGTACGGCTAACCATTGCTGCAGAAACTGCTAATGCTATTGCCTATCTGCATTCTGCAATGAATCCGCCAATCTATCACAGAGATATCAAATCTAGTAATATACTGTTGGATTACAACTATAAGTCAAAGGTCGCTGATTTTGGTCTTTCTAGACTTGGCATGGCCGAATCATCCCATATATCAACAGCCCCGCAAGGGACTCCAGGCTATCTTGATCCTCAATATCACCAATGTTTTCATCTATCGGATAAAAGTGATGTATACAGTTTTGGAGTAGTTCTTGTAGAGATCATAACGGCGTTGAAAGTTGTAGATTTTTCTCGACCTCACTGTGAGGTAAACTTGGCTGCACTTGCTATTGATAGGATTGGAAGAGGTTGCATCGATGAGATAATAGATCCATACCTTGATCCAAATAGGGATGCTTGGACATTATCATCTATTAATAATGTGGCTGAACTTGCATTTAGATGTCTTGCTTTTCATAGAGATATGAGGCCTACTATGATGGAAGTGGCAGAAGAGCTAGAGCACATTAGGCTTAGTGCTTGGGTTCCAAACATGTACATGGCCTCACTGGCAGTTTCCTCCTGTTCATCACCAGATAATATGAGTGAGAAGTCAGTAAGTGTTAACTCAGTTAAGGCAGGGGTAGCAAGCCGAAGATTACTTGTTCCACAAAGGGCAGCAGATTGTTTCACTTCACTGGAGGAAGTAAAAGATAGCTCCCCTGTTTCTGTGCAAGATCATTGGTTAAGTGAACAGAGTTCACCTTCAACAAACAGCTTGTTGGGTAATGCAGTTCAGTGACAAAAAGCTGATTCTTTTCAGTGCTTGGCTTCAAATACTTTCTGTGAATACAATTGAGGTATCTTACAGTTTTCTATTACTTACTATTTTATAGATGTCTTATAGATATATATAGATATATCTTATTATATATATCTTGTATGTTTAACCTATTGTCTCTTTCCAAAATTTTTTTACATAATGTTGACAATGTTGAAAAAGAAAAAAAGATGCAGAAGCCACCAAATAGATTCTGCATATATTTAGCAAGAATATGAGATTGAAATTTGTGTGCATGAATGTGGTTTTGTGGGTGAACCTAAGCTAAAAATTTATTTTCTTTTTCCTCTAGTGGATATATGTATAGATGGAATAGAAAGACTCGCGTTGAAACAAAATTCTTGTAAATGGTTGAATGATTCTGATTATACAAAGCCCCAAAAATCCTTCTTGATTGTGAAACGTGGATGAATTTGGTAATATTAATTTTAACAGATTAATAGATTAGTAGTTTTAACTTTCAAGCAGCAATTACTCCAAATAATAAATAATTTCAATGTCAAGTTGAGATTAGAGAATAAACCAGTTGACTTGATTGGTTAAGGAATCAAGGATTCATGAACGATCAATTAAAGTTATATAATATAATAAGTAAACTAAGTTCTGGGAAGTGATAATCAAACATATATATGTAGAAAACTGGAAACAAAATGCTACTCTTTCTTTAATCTATATCTTGATGCCAAGGCAAAAGCATCTAAGTCATCTTCATCTTGGAAAAGTCCAAGTTCGGGTTATGAGCCATGAATCTCTTAAGCATGTCCTGCTTTTCAATCTCATCACTTGTAGGAAGGCCCAACTGCTTCTGTCTTTGATCAAACATTATCTTCTCGACAACTGACCTTGTTTCAGAGTCTAATTCAGAAAGATGGTTTCGGGCTTTTGACTGTCAATCTCAGGACCTCCCTTGAACAATGATTTCCACCAATTCTGCTTGTCAATTTTTGTCATAAGCACAGAAATCAGCTTTTGATCTTCCAAATTCCAAAAGCAATCATCGATTTTAACAGTCTCAAAAAGCTCTCCTTCAATAATTGGGGGCTGATTCTTGAATCCAAGTTTCAGAGATTTCTTCTTAATATCGCAGACAATTTGCCTTGATTTTGTACCAGGAGGAACTGGAACAGTAACTATTAGTTCTTGCAGAGTCTGAGTCCATGAATGATTCTCCATGTCGAGACCATTGCCTTTGTTAGGAACAAGCAGATTTTTCTTCTCCTCCTTGTCTACAGTCTTCTCTGCTGCTTGTAAGGAAGGAGTTTTCTGGGTTTGGTCGTGTTGACCTTCTTCATGATCAGAAAGGATTGCCATGACTGAATTCTTGTACGCTGACAGCAATGCTTTAGATTGATGTGCAGAAATTGTGATTTCTCCATGTCGAAGGTTTTGGGTATTTATAGGCTTTAAAAATCCGAAACCTTTCTTGAACAGAAATTCCTTCTCTATCATGCTATAAAGGATTTGAATTTTTTAAAACCCATATAAATTCCTAATATATCAACATGATAAATCAATTTCTTTTATTTTCTTTATCATAATTTATACATTATTATTATTTGAGAGTAGGGAAGGCCATAGACATCTGGCGAAGGATTGAGGAAAAGATTAAAAGTGGGGATTAAGAGATGAGTTCTATAGTATAGAAGAAAAAACAAAGGTAATTAGGATTTGATAGCCAATGGCAGTATGGCACTAAATCCTCCTGTTCTCAAGCCTAATCGACACAATAATATCAATGATAAATTCAACAATGGATGATATTAAGCCATTTATTAAAAAAATAATAATAATAAAAAACTATCATTGGACTTAAATTTATAGCTCATAAATCATGAGAGATTTTTTTATCCAAGCCGGATTAATGTAAGAGAGGGCCATATGTACAAAATAAATTTCATGGAAATTTTGTTAACAGCAGTTTAAAAATATTTAAAAAATTAAATTTTGATAGAAACTGATGACCTGATCTAAGAAACAATATTTGCATAAATGATGCACAGACTACAATTTAGACTGATGACAACAGATTCCACAAGAAAGGTCAAATATAAAGGTGACCAGAAACCAGTTAAGAGTAAAAATTTAATTGCATTGCTCTGTTAGTGCCACATTAAGAGTGCTTCTACAGGATTTTCTTTTAATAGTCTTCGCAGCTGCTAAAGAATTTAATTCAACAATTTTTATCCATAAAGGATTGCACATGGCAAGAGACCCCAAATTCTTGATGGTGTCAACAAAGCTGGAGGATGTAAGAATAAAAAAAGATAAAATGCAGCATGCATGATGCTTGATCGATGCACCTCCTAATATAGGTTAATTTGCAATAGGAGATCAGTTATTGCAGGGAAATCTGCATATCATTAGTGGGAAACTAATGACTCATATGTTTTGCCCGCTAAAACATTTTGAAACTGGAGCCAGTTTATGAGAAACTGAAGAGTTCCGTTTAAATCTACATGGGCATACACAAACTATGGAAAGAACAAAGAAGGGAACAAATGAAAATAGGGAGGGGTTCTCAGCAAATTCTATTTAATTGCCATAGAAGACACATACAATCCATCTGCCATTCTTTTTTTTTTCCAGGTATATATATCATTTAATATTTTGTATATAAATTCTTAAAGGTTATACAGTACATGGAATGCTTCTGGAAAGAAATTCTACAATTAAGAAACAAATCTAACCTGTAGAAAATGTGTAAGTTTGCAGAAGTTAACCACTACTTCTTTTCAAATGGACAACAATGCAAAGTCAATTTCGATTTAAAATATTCAACCTGCAGGTAACAGATAATCGAGATTAGGTCTTGAATGCATTCCATTCATGAGTAAGCTAAAAATCCTACTACTTCAGAAAAGTAACATTTATGATTGAAATTCATTAACTTGGTTCAAGGCAAAACAAAAATTCCTATTTACCTAATCATAAAGCTTGCCTCACACTGAGAAGGACAATCCAATAACACAAGCATTTAATCAGAGCCATATTTTTAAGATTAGTGCAAAGGATGGTCTATAGCATTCAATTCAGGACTAAAAAGAAGCAAATGCATAGGTAACTTTAGAAAAAAGTTCCACCACTGAGGTGAAGTCAATTTGAGAGGAATGAACTCTAAAAATGTGCCATGATATCAATATGCTCCTATAAGATTATGTGAATGCATTAGCAATTTATAAATTGATCAAAATGCTCCTAGAATTCATCTTCAGAAAAGACATCACTTCAAATGAGTGTAAAGCCTGATAAAGTAAGTGTATAACAGACAAGAGAGAACCCTAGTCATATCCCATAAGCATGAATCTGAATTGATGCAAAAACAGATTCTTTTTCATAATCCTAAAAACTTGCTTGAAATTGAAAGAAGGTGAACAACATCGGTAAGTGGGAAATAGATTACCTTGGACAAGTACTCCAATTAACAAGCTGTTGGGTCATTTTCCAAAGAGAGTATAGCATCTATCCATGACTTCTAGGATCAACAACTTGGTGCACCTTTCTAGATTCAGCACTTGAATATTGTCCAACAACACGAGCATGAGGAACACTCGCTTCCCCCCGGGCAAGAGCATCCACATTCTCAAGGAGGAACTTCCTCGGAAATCTGCCTACTACATTACCCTCTTCATTCCCTTGTTTGTCCAGGAATGCAAAATGTGGAATACCCTCAACACCAAACTCATCAAGTTCTTGTTCCCACTTTGTATTATCAACATTCAGCATTACAAAATTAACACGGTCCCTAAATAAAATAAAGGTAGCTTCACTGAGAAAGGGGGAGAAGATTAATAAAGCAATTAAACAGACCAGTAATTACCAAAAATTGAGGAAATTGTGTAATTTGCCAATCAACAAGGGAAAATGGTTAATAATGAATATAATTGGGCATTTCAAAGACAACAAGTAATCAAATAACTATATTTTCCAAAAGTGAATCTGCACAATCGCTAAGCTAAAGGTTAAAGATTGTTACTTGAACTGCTGTTCAACTTTGTAAACATCTGGAGCTAATTCTCGACAAACTTCACACCAATCTGCATAAAACTCCACAACCGTTGGCTTCCCATTAGAGAGAGCCTGCATAAACACATACCCAATTGTTTAAAAAATAAAATTAAAAAGCTAAAAAAAAAAAAAAAAAGCGCTTTTCAACAGAGGAAGGAAATATATAAAAACCTCTTCATAGGGTATAGCAGCAGCAGAGAGGTCTTTTAAAGAAACACCAAAATCAAGCCGTGTAGATAAGAAAAGCCCCACCGCGGCAAGAACAGAAACCACTGCTATTTGCTTATTCAAATCTTTATTCGGAAATTCAGGCAATCCAGAGCCTGGTGACGAATTTGAACCCTTGCTTTTAGAATCAATTACTGAAACAGGCTGCTCAACAACCACCTTCTCCTGCATTGAAATAGATAAAATTAGGGGTTTTTCAAATCAAAATTGAAGAAGAAGAAGAATAAGAAGAAGGGGTACTGTTGTTGAGGTTTCGGTGAGGTTGGGCTCTGTTTGGCAAGCTACTATTGTTGGGAAACTGCGGGACTTAATTTGGTAACGGAAAGAGGTTCTGGCGAGGGGCGGCGGAGGTTCACCGGCTTGAAAATATGGCCGGAATCTATGGAGGCCTAAAGGATTTGAAGCCACACGAGCCATGGAGATATTTCTTCTAAGAGTTTCTTCCTTGCGGTGTACTGATTTTTCAATTGTTTCGGTAGAGTATGTAGGCAGACGACAATGACGTTTAATGACAAACGACAGGCTAGTCACTCAAAATAGAGAAGTAATTTCTCATAACTTTGCTCTTCATTTCAAAAAAACAATTTTTATACATAAATTATTTCAAACATTATATACATATATAATAAATTCAACTTATTTTATTTTTATAATTATTTTTATTTATTTAATAATTAATAATATTAAAATTTTATTTTTTTTATAACCAAGTGATTAGGCTGATATTTTTTCTTTATTCTTGGACGTAAAGTCTTTGCATAAAAAAAATTAAATTTTAAAAAATTAAAATCTATATGTATATAATTTAAATATTAATTAAATTTATGCCAAATGACATTATTTCTATTTATTTTGAAATATTTTTTTATATCTGTTTCAAAAAAGTGTCTTAAAAGCATTGATTAATAAATAAAAATTCATATATGATTAAATAAATAAATTTAAAAATAAATTTAAGAACTTCTCCATCAATAATCTCATCGAACCATTGGCTCCTACCTCCACTGAACCAATTCTTCAGTCCATTTCTCGGTCAGAAGAGGTTGAAAAACATGTTCAACGAATTTCATCATTCAGAGAACTTGGACGCCAAATTCTTATGGATGATGAAGTATCCAAGATGTTCCGAGAATCCCTTGAATTTATAAATCAATTCGGGTTAGAAGGTCAACTCACTATTGGGAGCAAAGCTCGGTATGATAATTTCTTGGAATCCTTGGATGTCTTGACCCGAGACTATAAAGAAGCGGTTAAGGTTACCGATCATCTGAGATTAAGTCAGAATCGTTAAGAAGAGCTAACCAGCCGAATAAACGATTTAAAAGTATTGGGCTCTAAGGCAGCTCAGGATAATAAATCTTTGGCCGACCAATGCAAAATTATTACTTCAGAAATCCAAGAACTTGAAGATTGGCTAAAGCAGCTCAAAGACCGGTTGATCTAATTAGAGAAAAAGAAGGAGCAGAACATAATTCATATTCAACTGACCAAGACTGAGATTCGGGATGTCGCTTTACAGGCAAAAAATTCAATGGAGGAGATCAAGACCTTAGCACCCAATGCTCAGAAGGCTGCTGCTTGGCAAGCTGAGATAGCTCAAGCTGTTGCCGATTTTTTCTCATTGTAATTTTTTTTTTTTTTTGATTGGTCATGAGATTGAATTTTTGAACAATGTGTAAAAAGCTATTATTGAATTGAAGAGAAATTAAATGGTGTTACAATTTTACTTTTCTGATTGTTACAATGATAAATCGAAGTATAAAATCATTTTTCGGCAAATACATTTGTCTTAATAAATTGTGATCAGTCTAATCCGTCCCATAAAGATGGCATGTAGGGTTTTAAAAACTTTTCATTTATGGACCGATCATGTAAATCCCCGTCCTTATCTGACAATCGGTAAGCTCCATTTCCTATAATTTCTTTAATCACAAACGGACCTTCCCAATTTGGAGACCACTTGCCAAATTCCGCAGTTTTAGACCCAACGGGCAAGATCACCTTCCATACCAAGTCTCTGATCCTGAATTTCTTTGGCTGAATCCTCTTATTGTATGCTCATTCTACACTTTTTTTCTGTGTTTGGATTCGGTCTAATGCTGTCAGCTGATCAAAATCTAGGTCATCTAATGCTTTAAACATAGCTTGTTCATATTGATCAGCTGTTAACTCATCCTGCATCCTCCTCCTCAAAGATTTGAGAGTTAACTCAGCTGGTATCATCGCGTCATGCCCATACACTAGATTGAATGGAGTTGCCCCAGTTGTGGTTCTGATGGTTGTCTGAAGTGCCCATAATGTTTCACCAAGCAGCTTGTGCCAAACTCTTGGGTTTTCATCAACCATTTTTTAAATGTTCATTTTAATCAACTTATTGGTTGCCTCTGCCTGTCCATTTGCTTGGGCATAATACGGGGTAGAATGAATCAGCTTTATATCGAATTCTTTGTAAAAATCGGTAACTTCTTCTCCAGTGAATACAGTCCCTTGATCGGTCGTAATTGTCTACGGCAAACTACTACGATGTAAAATATATTATTTGAAGAATTTTATGACCGATTGTTGATTAACAACTTTAAGGGGTACTGCCTCTACCCATTTTGAAAAATAATCCATCGCCACCAAAATAAATGAATGTTGTTTAGAGGATGGTGGGTATATTTTACCGATTATATCTACCACCCATCCTCTAAACGACCACGGTTTGATGACCGAATGTAATTCACTTGCTAGTGCTAATTGAATTGGTCCACGCTTCTGACAAGCCTCGCATCCTTTTGCATTGCTGAAATAATCTTTTTCCATAGTCGGCCACCAATATCCGTATTGTTCGAGTAACTGTCTCATTAATTTTCCAGATTAATGTGCTCCTGTAAGACCTTCATGAACTTCGGCCATTACGAGCATGACTTCTTTTGGACCGAGACAAAGGAGTAACTCACCTCCAGGATGTTTTCGGTATAAATCACCATTATCTTCCCAAAATCTTGGCGCAATCAATTTGACTTTATGATTTTCCCCAATTGATAGGTTTCAGAGGTATTCAATAAATTCGATACGCCAATCTTTTATCAGGTTAATGGTGAATATTCCTTGGTGCTTCTCTACCTTTTCTTTTAACCGACTTATATTTTTTATGCATAGGACTGAAATTGGTCTATATTCCAATGGAATATCGCTAAACCATGCCAAGTATCCAGATGCCCCCTGTATTAGTTGGTTCGCCTCTTCATTTTTGGCCTTTAAAGCGTACTTTATAGAGAAGTGTTCAAAGCTATCTAGCAGATGCATAGCTTTGTTATAATATGGCTGAAGCGTAGGGGATTTGCAATTGTACTGCCCGGTCACCTGCTTTATGACCAGTAAAGAATCCCCCTTTATGTCTACTGAACGCGCACCGAGCTCGGCAAGTATTTCGAGTCCAATGATCAAGGCTTTATACTCAGCTTGATTGTTCATGCATGAGAATCTAAGCATGAATCCTAACTTTGTGGAAATGCCCCCTGGTGAGGTTAATACAATTTCGGCCCCAACCGAGTTTATAGTTTTGGACTCGTCAAACCACATCTGCCAATTACCATTGAAGACACAAACAATGTCTTCAGGTTCTTCTTTGGTCGGGTGATGTGCTAAAAAATTGGCTAGGGCCTGGCCTTTAATTGCTCTTTGTGGTACATATTGTAACGCGAAATCGGAAAGAGCTACAGCCCATTTGCCCATCTTGTTTTTTAAGAACGGTCTTGACAATATATATTTTATTACATCGGTCCTACTAACTACTAAGATGACTACTGGTAGCATGTAGTATCTAAGTTTGGTACATGAGAAATATAATGCTAAACATAATTTTTCTACCGATATGTATTTTACTTCATGCTTGGTCAAGCTTCTACTTAGATAGTAAATGGCCCGTTCAAAACCCTCTTGT
>CATKHJ011068086.1:0-26154 GCA_949750685.1 Vernicia montana
CGTATATTATTTACTGTTAGATTATCTTTGTTAATTTTTTCAAATTTGTGATCTTTATATATTTATAAAGTAGTTGTAAATACTAAACATATACTTAGCGTATATGAAATTTTGGTATACATATACCATTTATTGCTACTTTATCTTTTTAATTTTTTCAAATTTGCAATATGTATATATTAAAATAGTTGCAAATACCAAACATATACTTAACGTATACCAAAATTTGATATATGTATACCATTTACTATTAGTTTATCTTTTTAATTTTTACAAATTTGAAATCTGTATATATAAAGTAGTTGCAAATGCTAAACATATACCGAATTTTGGTATATGTATACTCATTGTTGTTAGTTTATCTTTTTAATTTTTTCAAATTTGCAAAATATATATATATAAAGTAATTACATATGCTAAACATATACCAAATTTGAAAATATATCATAAGTATATCAAATATATACTTATGATAAGTATATCAAATACTCTATTTTTAAAGATATATCATAAGTATATCAAATATATATCACAAGTATATTATAAATATAAAAAAATGGTATTTTTTAAAACCTAAAAAGATTAAAAAAAAGTATTTTTGAAAAAAAAATTAAAAAAATGCATGTAATTTTCTCTAAAAAAAAAAAAAATACAAAAATCAAAGGAAATGTTAAACTTGAGTTGGACCGAATTGTCTTCACAAAGAACAAAGCAAGTCCACTATGTTAAGGTGTTGGCCTTAGGGGGAAAAAATTTAATATCTTTATTTCAATTTATATATAGTTTAAATAATAAATAACTAATAAGATGTTCACAACGATTTGAAGTTAGTTTAAAGCTACATATTCTCATTAAGTGTTTTTCACTTTCTACTTGATTAACCATCTAAGATTAATTAATTAATTGATTAATATTTTTACTAAATGTTCTCCACATTAACAAAGTTTTGCAACATTGAAAAATGATTGTTTACTTTTGAAGGGTTAATGTCAAAGATACTCCAAAGTCATCTTAAATTCTTAATCATTTAGCAAATAAAAAAAAAAAAAAAAAAAAAAAGCTTTCTTAATCAAGTAATAATACTAATGATGAATGATAGCTACTAATTAGGGCACTAAAACAATTGTACACAAGTGCTTCCACTATTTAATTAATTAAATATTTCACTTTCATATGTGCGTTTTTGCATAAGCGCACTAAATCGTCTTTAAAATAATGACAAATTTATTAAAGAATATGTTGATGAAATTTATTATGATATACTCCCACCATTGTTAAATATATGTCATTTTAGAGATTTATTTTTATTTTAAAATATCTATGGCTTTGAAATTTCAAGAAAGTATTTATTATTATTTTTTCAATTTTATATTTTTTATTCTTTCACTAAATATTAATATTAATTGCTTTTATTTCTTTACATCAAAATAAAAAAAAAGATATTTTAGTTTTTTATTTTAAAATTATAACAATTTAATAATTTTCTTAATCTATGTACTGAAATCTCAGTGACATATTTAATAACAGAAGGAGTAATAATTAAGAAAAAATAAAACTTGTTTAGTTTAGCAATTATAGTTATTAAGTGATAATTAATACTTTTTCCGTTTCAAAATATTTATTGTTTAAGGTTTTAGAACATGGATTAAAAAAGTTATTAAATTGTCATAATTTTAAAGTAAAAATATTAAAATATCTTTTTTGATTTTAATGTAGAGAAATAAAAGCAATTAATACAATTTTTTTTTTGCCAAAGATTATTGCAAGTGTTTAGTGGATAAATAAATAAATGGTAAAATTGGAAAAAAAATAAATACTTTTTTTTAAATTTTAAAACGACAAATAAATTGAAACAAAAAAATTTCTCTAAAATGACAAATATTTTGAAACGAATGAAGCAGTGAATAATTAGTTACTCCCTTCCTTTTATGATATTTATTGTTTAAAATTTTAGCATATAGATTATGGAATGTATTAAATTATCTTAATTTGAAGATGAAAAGATGAAAAGATTCTTTTTTAATTTTAGTAATAAATATTTCATTAAAACTTCTAAAACGATACACTCTCCATTCCTTTTTATTTATCGTTTTTATTGTTTCACAAAAATTAAAAAATAATTAATTGTTCTAAATTCCAAGATTAATATGATTAAATTATCTTTATTGATTATAGAGTGATGAATAATATATGCATTAATTATAGAGTGGATGATAGTGATAGAATTGGAAAAAAAAAATTAAAGTCTTATTGGTTTTATAAAGTGACAAATATTTTGAAAAAAAAATTCTTTAAAAAAACAACAGATAAAAATGAATGAAGAGAATAATTATTTTGAAAAAAAAATATCTAAAACAACAATTATTATAGAACAGAGGTAGTGTTAATAATAGGAGCTAAAGGTTAAAATGCTAATAATTAAAGTTTTTAATTTTTAGTATTTTAATTATAATTAGTCATGGGTTCGTTGTTCATGCAAATTTTTATTATTTATTTTGTATTTTGTTAAGAATATAATATGAAAAAATATTTCTTATTGATTAAATACAAACGTATCAATTTTAACAAGCTGATTTTTAAAATTGGTTATCTCAAATATATATTAAAATTTTTAATATGTTATCAGAGTTTAATTAATCATTACACCACCTCATATTATATCTTAATTTTGACTGGTATTTCAATTTCTCTTGTCCCATGTGGGTTTTTTTCAATTGTCTTTTACTCAGTGATTGACTTTCAAATTTATTTTTTTTGCTCGTATTAGGCCTTCAATTATATCAACCCAGTTCATATTATAAATTTTTAAGTGTCAATTGAGTTTAATAAAAAATTATTTTTGACCAGTTGTCACTTGAGGAGGGCTGTTAAGAATACAATATGAAAAAATGTCCCACATTAATTAAATACAAATATATTAAATGATTAATATATAAATAGATTTTTCAACCTTAACAAGTTGACTTTTGAATTTGATTTTTTCAAATCTATATTAAATACTTAACATATTTTCTTAAAATATTTTAAGATATACAAATTGTTACTTTTTTTTAAAATTAAATTTAAATACTAGCTTTTGATAATTTTGAATATTCATATAAAAAAAATATAACTAAAATTTATTGTATATGAACAGATGATATAAATAATAAAAAATATAACTAAAATTTATTGTATATGAACAGATGATATAAATAATAAAAAGATATTATATGTATTTGTTTGTACAAATTTTAATCGAAACGTATAAGGGTATAATCTATAAATACAATAAAACAGAAATCCTTATTAACAGTCCTTTGCAATTGATTTCGGTGGTGATTTCGTAATTTCTTAGACTTTGGTGGCTTTTCTTTCTGCTTGGCTGCCCTTGCTATTCAACAAAACGTCGCCGTTTTAATTGGTTTTTTTAGGAACTTTTCAGCTCGGCGCCGTTTCATTAATGCCTTTTACGGTTCTGTCCTTGATCACTTCTTCTTCGTTTAATTAACCGGTGCCGTTTCTTTTTGAT
This sequence comes from Vernicia montana, assembly GCA_949750685.1. NCBI lineage: Eukaryota > Viridiplantae > Streptophyta > Magnoliopsida > Malpighiales > Euphorbiaceae > Vernicia > Vernicia montana. The sequence continues at coordinate 3,512 of CATKHJ011068086.1, forward strand.
TTTTTTGATCCTTCATATCCTCAAGCAGATCTCTCCCTTAACCCTAGATCTGCGATGTTGTTTCTCTTTCTATCTTCTTCTTCGCCGCCGCCTTTTCTCTACCTCAATTTGTAACCATTATCTGTTATTATTATTATTATTATTTTTTTATCAATTTTGGCTTAAATTTTGTAGCTTTTTGTTTTTTGTTGCTTTTGTTTTCGTTAAAAAAAGTTGAGCTTTTGATTCGTGATTAGTCGATGAAAAAGGGGAACTCCTACCTAAAGATCGTTGCAGAGAGAAATTGCGGGTGAAAGAAATCGAACCTGATCATTGGAGAGGGAACCTGATTCATGCCGTTCATTTCTTTTGCCGTGCCCTTTCTCACCTCGCCGCCGGCAATTGGCAATATACCTTGCAACACCCTCATCAGAGCTCCCACTTTGGTAGGTGTTATATTTTGCTTTGCTTTTTTTTTTTTTTTTTTTTTTTTTTCTGGGTTCGTTTGATCGATCCCTGAATGTTATTTTATATATGTTTTTGGATAGCCATTCTTCTTGAAATTTCAGCTTGATTTTATCTACCATGTGTATAATTAATTAAAAATATATTATTTGTATTAGAAAGGTAAATATTAATTTGAACAACTGAGGAAACAATTTCTGACTTTGGGGGGTCAATTCTTGGAATGTTGGTTCAACTGGGATCTGTTCACACAGCCTTTAATTATACGTGTGAATGATTAGGTATATACATAATCTGTTTTCCAACTTATTAAAGACGGAATTTATTTATATAATTAAGCAAATTAAAAAATCTTAACAATGCTAAAGGTGATTTATATATATGAAAATTGAAAAAGAAGTATTGGGACGCCTTTACAGTAGTTTCTTGATTTTATTAATGCGAATGTGATGCATTTATATATATATAAACTTTGAGTTTATTAAATATTTAAGGCTAACAATTGAGAATTCAAATGATAATTTTTAATTTTAATAAAATTTCAATTATTTTGATTTGGTTTAGTTATAAGAAAAATCAAATAATGAAACTACTGCATTGGGATCATCTTATCAGAATGCTTATTTATTTGTTGTTTGTTTCTTGAGATAAAAAAGAAAAGTAGATGAAAATCGGTTATTTGTCAGTAATTTTCTGCGATAACCACATGAATTTGATGTCAACCATAGGAGTAATGTGAATTTGTGAAAGCATTAAAAAAATACAATCTGCATGTGTAAATTATTTTTTTAACATGTATATATATGATAATAACTTAATTTTCATATTTTAAAATATTTTGTCTCCAAAGAGAGAGAGATAATTTTAATGACTCCCTGAATTGCTTTATGGATATAAGTATTACTCATAAATTTTCTTAAATTTTATTTATTTTTTATCCTCGCAGCAGGTCATAATATTTATAGTTATACTTTTTTTTTAATGCGAATGTGATGCATTTATATTTTTTACTATATATATATATATATATATATATATATATATATATATATATTTTATTATTTAAACATGTAATAATAAAATTAAATACAATATATTGATAACATTTAATTTAAATTTGTACAAAAATCAATAGACAGTATACAATAATAAAATCAAAATGAAGTGAGCCCGCAACATTGTGCATGTGATTTTCTAGTATCATTAAAAGTGGATGCATTGATGAACAGTGCATTGAGTAATTAATTTTGACCTGATTTTGACTTTATAATGTCTATTTTGGCCTTTGTTTGCTGTCTAGATATTTTCAGCTCCCTTGGTCTTTCTGTAATTTCATGCTTTTTTCCTTTCCTATTTTTAGCCTTTCATGCCATAGGAAAACGACGTCGCTTTATTAATGGTATTATGGTCATCTTCTTCAGTGTGAGTCTTTGTGCTTATGAGCCGTTGAAGCCTCAAGGAGAGGAGATCATCATTGACCAAACACTGAGCTCTTCATCGCCGATCTCTTCATCACCGATCTCTTTTGTCCTCTTCAATTTCTCTATTAAAGGTACAGTTTGTTTGATAATCATAAACATATATATGTCCTCTTCAATCTCTCTATTAAAGGTATAGTTTGTTTGATAATCATAAATATATATATGTAAAGCTTAGCCCTTCAACTCCATTAAAGACCAAAAGGCTCTGCAATTTAAAAAGTGATGTCTCTGTTCCTCTGTTCTACTGCCCATCTGCTTCCAGTTTTTTTTCTTCATTCATTATTGATATGTGCTTAACTTATCATTTTCTTTAATTAATTTCTTAATTATTAGATCGGTAATAATTTCATACATTCATCATTCATTAATCAGTAGTTTATGTGCTTTACAATATCTATTATATAAAAACTTCAGTATAATTATATATATATATATATATATATATATATATATATATATATATATATATATTTGTTTCATTATTTTTTTTTATTTTAGATTTTCCTTTCACATAAAATTTAATTTATTTTTTTATTTGTGCATATAAAGTTTGATATTTTAAAATAAATTTTGATTTTAATAGCCCTTTTTAATTTTTGATGTCGTTTTTGTTGTTGGAATGATCTGAACAAAATGACCATATAATTATAAATTGATAAAATATATATAATTTTTTTTCATTAATGTTTTTTTTTTAATTTTAGATTTTCCTTTCACATAAAATTTAATTTAATTTAATTTTTTTAATTTATTCATATCTTTAATTTAAAATAAAATAGTTAGGAATGAGTCCCTAGAATTTATTAATTTAAAATAATTGAGACCTCAAGCGAACAATTGATGGATTATCGACCTAGGAATGAGTCCCTAGAATTTATTCAAGGTATTTAGATACATCTAAGTCCAATGGAAGTGAATAAACAAGAAGTTTGAATTGAATTGCTTAGAAGAAAATACTTAAAGAAAATGAAGAAGGAGAAGGAAAAGGACAAAATGGCAAAGTTGTAAATAAGTGAAATTTGTAACATAATTATAATAAATAAAAAAAAGAAAAGAATGGATAAGTGCATAGGAAGGTTGGCCAAGATGAAGATAATGGAAGAAAAAGAAGAAAAAGAAAAGAAAAGAAAATCAGCCAATAGGAAAATGACACCTAGCTTCAAACTTTGACTATTTAAGATAAGTTTAAGTTACTAGACATTTCTATCTTAATCAAAAGCTCCCCAAATCTGCTATCTACACTAAAAAATACTCTCTAAACAAAGAGTTATTCACCTCCATGAAGAAGAGGTAGCCGGCCAAGAGAAGGCAAAAGATGAGCAATTAAAAAAGTAGGATTTCATTCATTAATTTTCAATTAGTAGGTAGTTTAGTGTGTAGCACATGAATTTCTTTGGAATGATGACCATGATGATTTCATCCAAAAGAGATTATTATGGGGAGTGATTTGTTTTGGTTTCTCTTATGACAATCATGCTTATTTGGATATGTTTTTAGGGTTTTATTTTCTGGTCTAATTTTTTATTTTGCTTTCTAGTGTGTCTTTGTTCTTCTATTGTTATATTTCAAAGGGTATTTGTTTTAGCTTCTAAGGTTAAAATTTATTCTCTCTTTGTTGTGGCCTAATATATTTATATGTCTCAACTAAAATGGAAATCCTCATGGTTTTCTTTATTATGAGTGACACCTAACATAGCATATCATAACTGTTGAATTAGAAATAAATGTTATAAACTAATTATGAACATTCTATTATATTTTTTATCATAATTATTGTGCACTCAAATCCCTTTATTTTAAGATCCTGATCTTGGTTAGGGTCATGGAGAATGTCAAACCCTAATGTGCCTAGATCATATATGACCTTATTTTAATTCTAATTCTTGATAAATTAGATTCCTACTAGAAATTTGTTTCTAGGAAATCTTAACTATTTCATCTAAGGATTTTTTATCGAGAACAAGAAGATGATATAGGATTTTATTCTCGCTCACATTAATTAAATCAAATTATTCAAAGGAGCAATTTGTTAGAGGAGAAATGAGAGTAATTCTTGAGAAGGGGGAAGCATAATAATTAGGGTTTCTTTCCATAGGTTTCGTTCCTTTTCACTCTTTCTTTCTCTCTATTTTACCTTCTTCTCTATTCTTCTCAACTGTCAATTTTCCTTTCTTTATGTTTCATTGTCTCTTGGCTCTCTTTTTGTTTTCTCCATTTTTGGATTCCTTTATAATTTTTTTTCCTGAAACAAGTTTCAAGAATTTATATAGAAGGTAAAGATGAAGAAAAGAAGAACATTGGAAGTGATTAGTCTAGACTTGATGAAGAAGATGACTATTTTGTGCTTGATCATAGGTAATTGTCGTGTGTTTGTGTTATGGATTATTGCTAATTTAGTACGAATACGAGATTATGGTTTTAAGTTTCGGGTAACGTTTTATTTTTTAAATTTTATTTTGGATAATTTCATGAATTATTGCTAAGGATTTAATAGGAATAAGTTTTGTTCTTATATAAAATGTCACGGGTTAGGGCTTTGCAAACCATGATCCCCGTGTGGCGCTTAGGTTTCCAACGAATCTAGGCCACCATGATCCTCGTGTGGTACCTAGACTTCCAACAAAGCTAGGCCAGCTAAGCTTTGAAAGACAACTAACACGGGACAAATTTGAATATGGCTAAACCCTAAGTCGATTGAGTATCACGTCTTGCGTAGGAGAAATCTTTGGTCAAGGATGCATAGTTTCTCCCATATGGAATCTCCGGGCGAGGAGACGCGCGCTATGCCCATTCTGCTAGCTCGTAGTGTCCATAGGTCTCCTTGCCTATGGAGACCTTGCACTTCTCTTTCCTAAGTACGAATCCTAGGTACGATGCTCATCTCTTATTCTCTTTCGTAAATACAAAGCCCGCCTCTTAGTTTTTGCAAGGGAGCTCACTTAAAGCACAACTATTGAGCTTATAACTAGCTTCGGGATGGTGGAGAGCTAGACACCAAACTATCCCTAGTGTGCGTGAGACCTCGCCATTCTCTTATACCAAATGTCACTAGTCAGGGCTTCGCAAACCATGATCCCTGTGTGGCGCCTTGACTTCCAACGAATATAGGCCAGCTAAGCTCTAAAGCCAACTAACCAAGGGAAAAATTCAAATATAGCCGAACCCTAAGCCAATTGAGTATGGCGTCTTGCATAATTTTTCCTATATGGAATCTCTAGTCAAGGATGCATTTTTTCTCCTATATGGAATCTCTGGGCAAGGAGACGCGCACTATGGCCATTATGCCCACCTATAGTGTCCATAGGTCTCATACCCAATGGAGACCCAGCACTTATCTTTCCTAAGTACGAAGCTCGCCTCCTAGATTTCGCTAGGTAGCTTACTTAAAGCACAACTAAATAGTTGGCAACTGGCCTTGGGGATGGTGGAGAGCTAGACACTAAATGTATCCCCTAGGATGGTGGGGAGCTAGACACCTAACATATCCCTTAAGGGTGAAACTCCTAGGTGCGAGGAGGAGAGGACCCAAGTTATGCCCCATGACATTATGATTTAGTCTAATGTGAAATTAGTTGTTTTCTATTATGAATTCTTGGTCTTAATATTTTTTTCTTTTTGCGTCTCACCTCTACTTGTGCTTGAGTTCTAGCATCCATTTGTGCCTTGATTAGCCTTTTGATTTTAATAATTATAAGATTATGGTTGGATAGGTTTTAAGAGGTTTCTCTAGTTGCTGTATGGTTTTGTTGAGTGTATGGTAATTTAATAGAATAATTTACACTTAATATAATTTATTGGGCTATTTGATAGAGAATTTTTTTTCTGGGATCATGCTATTTGTTGTATTGCAATAGCATGATACTTTGTAGTTTCTAATCAAAGTTTCATCATGGTTTTTAAACTATTGTGGAAGTGAATTTTTGCCCCCTGCCCCCCGGGTGATTTGTATGTTTGCTTCATGTCTCTTGTGAACTATTTACCCCTCATGCATAATTAGTTTTTCTTTTGGACAAAGTAATCGGTGTTTAGTATATAAACCACAAGACTAATCGATGCTGAAAATGGCGTATGGCTATGGCATGTATACGAGCTAGTTACATGCAGATAAACTCTGACGCTAAAGTAGCATTGTCTTGATCGAGTTGCTTGGGAAACATAATTCCTATTTAATGTCTGTTCTCTTTCAGCATGCATGCCTCCTGTCTTTCAAAAGGAGGGAAGGCTTTTATTATGGCCTTCACCTAATCATGATTGATTGATTCTCCATAATACTACATGGTTTTGCCATGTCCCCAAATTTCTACTAATTAACCTTTGTTTAACGTGCAGCCTAGTTGCTTTTGTTATTATGTCAAACACTTCAGGGGGTTTGGTTGCTTCAGTTGACTTGAGCAAAGTAGGACCAGATTACTTTACTTTTTATGCATGTGAAGTTAAAGAGTTGCTCTCACAAAATGAGGATTTCTTGCCTTTTACCACCGAATATACTGGAAGACGTGAGGAGGTCATGGCCAAAGTCAAAATTGAGCCTTCTTCTGGTTCTTTTTTCAATAACAGTGTAGGAGCTGGTCTTTCAGGTTACAGAAAGGAAAGGTTGAACGCATTGCTTCGGCAAACACTGGCAGCACTTACACCAGAAGTTGATGAGGTGCATTGGGATATCTATGTTTTCTTTTAGTAACTTTTTTTTGTGAATAAAAAATAATAGAATTAAATTATTGATGTCTAATATTTCTTTGTGTATTTAATATTTAATTTGGAAGGCCATTTATAAATTCTAGTGTTGTTTCATTAGTATGGAAGTGTCAGGATGATGTAGGAGTAGCTTGGTTAACCAGATTGTTCAACAAAATCCTAACCTCAAAGAAAATGCCAGATGAATGGAGGAAAAACATTTTAGTATCCATTTTTAAAAATAAGGGAGACATTCAAAGTTGCTCAAATTATAGAGGAATTAAGCTCATGAGTCATACTTTGAAGTTGTGGGAAAGAGTTAATAGAACATCGCTTACGTGGTGTTTCATCTATCTCTGCTAACCAATTCGGGTTCATGCCAAGTTGATCAACCATGGAAGCAATCTTCCTTATTAGAAGCTTGATGGAGAAATACAGAGATACTAGGAAAGACTTGCATGGTTTTCATTGACTTGGAGAGGCTTATGATAGAGTCCCAAGAGAAGTTTTATGGTGGGTGTTAGAACGTAAGGGGATATCAATTAGGTACATACAAATATTGAAGGATATGTATGAAGGAGCGACTACTAGTGTGCGCATGGTTGAAGGAGACTCTGGAGAATTTCCTATCTTAGTTGGGTTGCATCAAGGGTCCGCAGTAAGCCCTTCTTTGCTTTGGTTATGGATGAATTAACAAAGCATATACAAGAGGAAATTCCTTGGTGCATGATGTTTGCAGACGATAGTGTGTTGGTAGATGAGACACAAGAGAGAGTTAATAGAAAGTTAGAGTTGTGGATGAGCACTTTGGAGTCCAAGGGTTTCAGGTTAAGTAAAACTAAGATGGAATACATGCATTGCAAGTTAAGTGAAGGCTGAAGTGGGGATAATGAGGGAGTTAGCTCGAATGGAGCGGCTTTGCCTCCAAGCACCCATTTTCAATATCTAGGCTCAATCATTCAAGGAGATGGAGGTTGTGAGGAGGGTGTTAGCCACATGATAAAAGGTGGACGGTTGAAATAGAGGCTTGCCACGTGAGTCCTATGTGACAGCAAGATTCCTAATAAATTGAAAGGAAAACTCTATTGTATAGCTATTGGATCGACTATGTTATATGGTAGTGAGTGTTGGACAATGAAGGGACATGTATCGAAGATGAGTGTTGTTGAGATGAGAATGCTAAGATGGATGTATGGCCATACTAGAATGGAAAAGATACGTAATGAAAGCATTAGAGATAAAGTGAGGGTCGTATTAATGGAGGACAAGATTAGAGAATGGAGATTAAGATGGTTTGGGCACATGAAGTGGAGATCTAGGGAGGTTTCGGTTAGGAAGGTTGAGCACATCATGATAGAGGAGAGGAAGAAAGGAAGGGGTAGACCTAAGCTAATTTGGAGGAGAGGGATACAGTATGATTTGGAGGCATTACAATTATCAGAAGACGTTATCGAAAATCATTTAGAGTGGAAACAAAAAATTCATATAGCTGACTCCAATTAATTTTAGAATTAAGGCTGAGTTGAGCTGAGCTGAGTTGAGTTTTTATTCATATTGCTAGGTGTTTTTCCTTGAGGTGTAATTCATTGAATTATTGCAAAGGCTTTGGTAGGTCCATGTGATATTTGTTTAATAAAATGTGTTGAATTGGTTTGGCAATGAGCCAATGACTTTTGTCCTTGTTTGTTTGGGAGGATGGAAAGGTGGAAGGAAATGTATGTTGACTTGTATTAGTCAACATACATTTTCTCCCTATAATGGACTTGCCTATATCTTTAACTAAATTCATTTCCTTTCTATTTCAATCCTTCCTACCAAAATAGCATTAGGCAACAAGAGAAGAGTAGCACAATAAAAGTTTCAAAGTTATTCATTAGTTTGCAATTGGTGCGTTTGTCATAGTGGAAGAAAGATGTTTAAAACCTTGTTAGTATACATGGAGAAATGGATGATGTTGTATGGAGACAGCCCAAGTTATTTCCTTTAGGATGTGTGAACCCCTATGGTTATCTGTTTTTCCTGTTTCTCTGTTATGAACCTTGAGGGGACTACACTCCAAAAGCTAGCTCAAGGGGTTGGAGATCCGAAAGTTCATATAAACCCCATGTTGAAATCCCATACTTTCAATGTAGCATCCAAGTCCCATACCTTGCAACTAAGATCATAACATCCCACCATGCTTTGTAGTCCCGGTGCCCATGCGGTCTGGCTGTGCGCTAGGCTATAGTCTTAGGCGAACATTGCAATGCTGGCGTCGCCACCTATGCCGCTCGATTGTAATTGAGAGAAATGGGGGTCAACTTTGATACCAATTGTTATGAACCTTGAGAGAACCACACCCCAAAAACTAGCTCTAGGGGTTGGAGAGCCCAAAGTTCATATAAACCCTTCTTTGAAATCTCATATTTTCAATGTGGGATCCAAGTCCCATACTTTGAAACTAGGATCATAACCCCAACCTCCTCTCCTTTTTATTTTTATTTTTATTTTTTATAAATATAGTGATACGTTTTCACAAAGTTATCTGTAAGTCATAAACTTGATGCTTGGAATATTGACTCTGTGATCTTCCTTGTTTTTCACTTTTGTTCCATGACTTTTAGGCATTTTAATGATCCATAATCTGGACATTTTTTTAAACTTGTAAGTACTTGAATTTGCAGTAACTATGTGGTTTCTTGAATGCAGATGCTTGATCCTGTTATAGCAATGCGTACACTGCAATCACAGGTCAGAAGCAGAAAGTTAATTTCAGGTTGTAAGGGTGCAGCATCTGAGGGTGAGATGGGGTGGAAAAATCCCGATAAGAGAATCAAGATATCTTCCTCATCAACCAGCATTGCTGCACCCACTAGTCCTGTTGGTTGTGGATCAAGTAGAGAGGTAATATACACTTATCAATAAATCCTTGTTCTTCATATTGGTATGCATTTATGTATCTTATCTATTATACTATTGTAAAAAAGGTGTTGGCATTTTCTTCGAATGGTATGGTTGTTTATGATATTTATCTTGAATAATATCTTATGCATGATAAGAAGGAGCTTACGATTGTCAAACTTCTTAATAATCCAAATATCTTTCCTGCAGATTGAGGTCAAAATGTCCAGAAGTAACTATTTTATGTTTTTATAGGGCCATTTAGTAATTTTCTATGTGATTTCTCCATTTAAGATTGTAGATATTTAGGGTTTTTTTTGTTTTGGTTGAACTATAGTAGTTTAGGTGTAATAACCCATGGTTATACATTATTCACGTTACAGATAAAGTCACAAATACAACTAGTATATAGAGGTCATTTTGTTATTGGTCTAAATCAAAACATAACTTTATAGTCATTCATATTGATTTTGCAAGTTAGTTTATACAATTTTTACCTTGATATAAAACAGAACTCTCATATGCCCCCTACCATGTCACACAAATATTTGATGTCATTCATAAATCCACAAGCTTAGTCAACATACTGCATTATTCTTCTATAGCAAAAGCCCCATACCGTAAAACACATAGGCTACGTTCCACCAACAAATCCTCGGATCAATGTGCCTATATTTCATATTCTTAAAAATTTTTAGCTTCAACAGCTTCTCTGTTGAAGGATTTACTGTTAAATTCCTTTCCTGATACAGGGTTCAGGATCTAAATTAGTGGATTCTAAATATCCAGATGTTGCCTTGCCTGCAAAAGGAATGTCCAATTTTGTCCACAAGCACTGTGCTCATTGCAGTACTAACACCCTTAAGTGTAAATCTGACCGGGAAGGAAAGGTAACTAACATTCACTTTCTCAATTTTTTATTTAGCATGTGATTGTTCATGTGAAAGACACATGCAGGCACACAGATGCCTATTTATTTTGGTGCCTCTTTTTTTCCCCAGTTGCAATGCAATGCGTGTGGAACTGTTAGTAAAAATGCAAGTGAAACTCATTTGGGCTCAAACACATCTTCTGGTAAAGGAGACGAAGAGGTGAGAAGTGGAGAATAAAAATATTTATATTTTGTTTTAAGAGATTGCAGGATGCAGAATTTAAGTTGCCTTTTCAGATTCAGTAGAGGAGATTGTGCAGGACATGCAAGATGCACACATGCCCCCATCTCTCACTCTCTTTGCCGCATAGGCATTATTAACCCATTGATGAATGCGGATGTCTTTTGTTTTTTCATTATTCTAGGGGAATGGTGATCTGCAGTTTCTACTAGAGAATGATGGCTCGCTGGTTGAAGAGATGATCAAGAAATATTCTGATCAACTATCCACAGCTGTAATTTTCTGAAACTTGATCCATTTTCTTATGGCTAAGTATCAAAGCCTTGCTGTGTTTGAAATGTTAATTTTGTGATAATTATATCTGAACAAAAGGTAGATGCTTGTTTTTCAGATTGGTCACATGGAGATGCGGCTTGAAGAACTTCTTGATACTGTGGTGTCTACATGCAGGCATGTTACATTTGATGCTAAACAGAGACATTTAGTTGGTTATTTTGCTGTTCAAGTTTCATATTCCTTAATCATAGCAGATTTTATGTATAGATGCAAATTATACCCTGTTAAAGATGTTCTGATACATGCACTGGTGGTGTTTTCAAGTAAAAAAATCGAGAGAGAAGGAAGGTTTTATTTTACCTCGATTCATATTGCAATAATGAAGTCTGATCACATGCTATTTGCTACAATAATGTCTACTGTTAAGAATAAATGTTTGAGGTTATATTTGATCAGAATCATCTAAAATTGCCACATTTTTGAATATTTTGTGCTAGTGTTTCAGTTTAGGCTTTATATATACCAACTGGGTGATCTAACCTCTTCATTTGTATTTTGCCTTGAGTCTTACCTTGACACAAACTGCAATCCCAACCTGCAGGCCCATGACCCTAACTGAGAAGCAGCAGCTTCGAAAATTGATTCAGAAGCTACCTCCAAAAAATCTCAACCGTGTGCTTGAAATTGTTCAACGCAGCAAGCCAGTAGAAACACAATACACTGATGAGATTTTTATTGATTTGGAGCAAGAGGTAAAGGAACATCAAAATATGGTTTTGTTAACATGTAAATAATTTCTGATATTTTTTAATATGCTGTCTTTTCCAGGACAATGCGACGCTATGGAGGTTATATTACTACATTGAAGCAGTTGAGAAAGCTAGAAAACTTTCATCTTAGTTCAATTTCAAATATCAATTACACAAGTCCGGTAAATAGTAACAGTGCCATGATGTAGAGCCATCAGAGATTTTAAATGTCAGTTGGTGCTTGCCAGAATTATTCACGAGATACTATGGAAGGTTGTCTCTGAATTTCTGCATCTTGACACTATTGTATATCAAATATACAGACTTCCATTTAAGATCTAACACGTAAGCATGGTTATTCGAGCAGAGGCGAAGAAGTCCTCTTTTTTGAGTACCTCCACACTTTAAGTTGAAGCAATTCCCGTGTGATTCTTTACTTGCTTTTGGTGCAATGTTCTGTGCAGTGTTGGCCAAATTTTGTTTTTCTCACTGATTTTAGGTTTCATCTATGCATATTGAAGGTAGATTCATTTTTTTCATTTTTACATTCTTAGCATGTGTATTCTGACTAAAATCATTGATTCTTGGGAGATGTTTTTTTCACACATCTCAAATTTCTTTTGACGGATGATGACGAAAATACATCTGAAATGTCAAGACCATGGAAATACTCGACATCAGAAATTTTTAATGTTCCTGTTTCATAGAAATACAAATACACTGTTCAATTGGAGTGAAATTTCTTTATCTTGTTCATCCTCGTATTATCTTTTGTTGTCTACCTTGATCATCATTCGGTATGGGTTGTTATGGTGATTCAAGAATGTCATTCATATACAGGTTTGAAGTTCTTGTAAGCTATCACAGCATAGAAAGGGTCTGATCCAGACAACAATCCTGCCAATCTCATGAACCATTTGAAGGGTGATTCATCCTCTTGAGTACCACCAGTGGCCGGTAACTTTCGAACAATCTCTGGTTGAGTGAATCCTTCCACACATTGGAAGTATTGCACGACTAGTTGCACCCGACTGTATCCAGTTCCATCTCTCCAGGCTCCAATGGCTTTCTCATAGAACATACGACTGCTAAAGCTCACTATAAACACCCCTCCAGGCCTTAGTACTCGAAACACCTGTGCAAAAACCTACATTGTCATTAGTCAACTTGGGATATTGATTAGAAGCTAATGAAATTTATTTTTAAGATAAATTTTTACATGTTTTAATTATAATAAAATGTTTCAAACAATGCTCTAATTATATTTTCATAAAAAAAAAAAAAAAAAAAAAAAAAAAATCTTGGTTGGGCTTGGACCATCTGAAAACTCACTAAAAATTCAATGTTCTCTAGTCTTGAATCCTAGCCATTTTTACCACTAGTTTTCTTATCCCATGTAAACTCACTGAAACTAACCTTCTCTGGCTGTTGGAGATATTGCACACTAACAGTACACACCACTGCATCAAAACTAGCAGTCTCAAATTCCAGTTTCTGATCCTGATTCAAATCCTTGACAAAGAAATAATCCAGCCTAGGATTCTTGGCAAGCTCTTGTGCATTAAGCCCATGTCCCACCACTCTTTTGTATGCAACTTCTTTAGGCAAATGGCTAACCCATGAGCTCATGAGGTCAAGAATTTCTGAACCAGGTCTCAACCTTTCTCTATAGAGATTGGTGAGTGTGGAAATGAAGCCATCATCAACATGGGTCACAAATCTTGGATAGGAATAGAATTCTCTGTCAGGGTATATGTTGAGTTTGGTTCTACCTTCTTGGGTAAGAACAAGTCTCTTAACTTTGCCTGCTGTGGATCCTTTTGTTTCTTTGTTTTCATTTGAAGTGTTTGATATTTTTATTGAAAGAATTTTGGTTTTGAGTAGAAGAGAAGATGACCATTTTAGGGTTATTGCCGTAGGTGGTGGGTGCCATGGCTTTGGCCTTGCCCTAGGGTGAATGGCCAGCATGGATTTTGAAGTGATTAAGTTCTTGATTTGAAAGATTTTTCTATGTGAAAATGGATGGTTTATAACTTGCTTGCTGTTTTGGACTAACATTTAAAGATTTTTCCCTTTTTTTTTTTGTGGACTATAAATACCCCACTTGTGCTAGGGACATTAGTAAATGGGACTCAGTGGTGAATCTTTGGATAAGGTGGCAATCGCCTCCAATATATTTGAAAAATTTCTAATATATATAAAAAATAATATTTTTTTTTATAAATGACTTTTCTTCCCGAAACTTTTTTTTTTTAAAAGAATTTTCATGTGTGGCAGTGTGAGTGGTCTCTGTTTTATTGTTTTTATTCTTGGTTTATAAGAAAATCAAATTGACAGTGAGCATTAATCCTTGGACAATTCTTAAATTTTAGTGAAAAGTGAAAATTAGGTTCTTGTTGAATATTTATTATTGTTAGAAATCAAGGTAAATTTCCATCAGACCTATTTAACATACTATATTAATGTTTTGCTGATTTGTAATTTGTTACATAAACATTACAAAAAAAAAAAAAAAAAAAACATTAGGTTTATATAAATTTAGACTTCACCATCAATTTAAAAGAAATTTTCACCTAAAATAAAAGGAATTAAATATAATATATGACTAAATTTTTATAATTTTATATTTAAATTTTTTTGTATTTTAAAAGTTAGGCGGTCATTACCTGCATCAACACCTAACTTCATCAATATTGTTAAAAATATTAATCAAATTAAATTAAAAATTAAATTTATGTAAAATTATCTATTCTTATATGTCAACAAAGATAGAATTGAATTTTTATAGCTAATGTTTAGGCTAATCTCACCATAAATTTATTGTACGTAAAGGGCTATACAGCACTGATGTAGTACCCGATTAAATTACTCTACTACTTATTACTATCATCATAGGTATCAGAAATGTTATAATTAACACACCTAATAGCCCCTTTTTTCGGTTAAAAAAAGAATGTATTTAAATAAGAAACATTGAAATCAAGCTCTTGATATCTGATCATTTGATCCACTACAATATAGGCCTATCAAATTCTTGACAAAAGCATCAACAGAAGTTTCTTGTATGTCTTTACCAGAGAGGATTTTCTTCTTCACCATTGTAGCTACTTCACTGTTTCTCATGTCTTTCACAGATTTAATAGCATTGCTCAAGCCCTCCTTGGAAATCCACCTATTTTCTCCTCTTTTCACTTCTATTGCAACTTTAAGTTCTTCCACCATTAACATGGTGCATATAATTTGATCACCCAGAAATGGGATAAAAACTATTTGACAATCACTTGATAAAGACTCCCACATAGAACCAAACCTACAGTGGCTCACAAAGCACCCAACAGATGGGTGCTCTAATATTTGTGGCTTTGGAACCCAACCTCTTTCTTTAACCCTTCTGGTAATGCTTCTTCAATGTTAAGCATCCTTCTGGTGTTTTTAAAGCCACAAGAAATGGCAACCCACATAACTCAAAACCTAAAACCAATTCTTGAAACTGTTTCTTTTCTAGTGTGATTTGGCTCCTAAATGCACAATATACTACAGATCCAATTTCAAATTTTAATAACCATTTATCCCATTTCTCATCGAGTTGTGATGTGGGTTTTTCAGGCAAGAGAGGTCCTGTTAATAACACTGGTTTTGAAAATTGTTCAGAAAAGTAACCAACAAAAGGACCTTCAATTTCATAGCAAGTCTTAATTGCAAAAGAATCACTTTCTTTCTTGCTAGTAACTAAAAGCTCATAAATGAGATCCCACTTCCAAAATCTGAACAAAATACTAGTTGTGCATCTCTGGCCTCATCTGGTCTAGGTACCACTGTAGAAGAAGGATACCCAGGAGGTGTTTTCATAAGCTCTTCAAATTTCATTCCCTTAATCATCTTCTTAAAAGGTATTACTCTAAGAGCTTGCATAGCTGCAGAAACTACAGCATACGAGATAGAGTTGAACCCCAATTCTTTACCTATACAAGGAACCCAATAAACCATATCAAACATAACAAAATTAGGCTTGATAGAGCTTAAAATGGTTTTAACTTGGTCTTTTGTATGGTCCATGGCAGTACCGAGATGTTTATGAAGTGGGTAAGGTAACTGTTTCAGCTCCATAAGGAAGGCCATCTATATGAGGAACAACCAAAGGAAAGAATTGAATGAGATATGGAAATTGGTTCGGTTGGGTTAATTTAGGCACTGCTCCTTAGGCAATAAGGAGACTTTGTATCCTCTCTCAGCTTGTTAGAGAGGTGAAGGTAAGGTATGAAATTGAAATGACCATAAGCAAACCATGGAAACAAAGTAACATGAATATTTTTTGAGATATTGTTATCTCCCATGTTTTGTAGGCCTAAGTTTGAGTCTTAAAATTATGAGAATTAAGGGGTAAAATGCATTCAAAGTTACTAAATATTGGATTATTTTCTAATGTGGTAACTAAACTTTAATTTCTCACAATTTAATCATTAAATTTTAATTTTTTTAATCGACGGGTCACTAAGCTAATTCAGATGAAGAACTCATCGAAAAACCGACGTGACATTCCACGTTACCTGCAAATGCTGATTAAGCTGGATACATCAACTTGCCACATTAGAGTATTAAAATTTACATGCAAAGTCACTAAATTTTGTATTATTTTCTATTTTGATAACTAATCTTTAATTTTTTACAATTTGATCACTAAATTTTAATTTTTTTTCATAGGAGGGTCACGAAGACAAATCAGACACATCTAAGGATGATTTCTGTCATTTCCGACCACGGTTTTGAAAGTTCTTAATATTATTCAACTCCCTGCATCTAAAGCTTCATTTCAGTTCCTATTTCATAGCTTAAGGTTAAGCAGAGATGGAGATTGAAAAATGAGACCATTAAAGCTTTTGGTCATTTTTCAGTGAAAAAGTGAAGAGTGAGGACGAGTGACTCATGTTTTTATATTCCTGACATCGAGATGAGCTGATTGAAGTCAATCCCAGAGAGTTCTTCATCGGATTTGTCTTCGTGACTCGCCTGTGAAAAAAATTAAAATTTAGTGATCAAATTGTAAAAAATATAAGGTTAGTGATCAAATTAGAAAATAGTACAAAATTTAGTGACTTCGCATGCAATTTTAATACTCAAACGTGATCAGTTTAGTTAGCATTTGCAGGTGATGTGAAATGTCATGTCAGCTTTCCGATGAGTTCTTCATCTGAATTGACTTAGTGACCCATCGGTGAAAAAAAAAAATAAAATTTAGTGATTAAATTGTAAGAAATTAAAGTTTAGTGACCATATTAGAAAACGGTATAAAGTTTAGTGACATTGAATGTTTTTACCCGAGAATTAAGCTATAAATTAAACTAGTGTGTGGCTAATAGACTTATTTATAGGTATGATCACGAGTCTCAATTAATGAAAAAAATTATAAAATTTTTATTAAGTCTTTAAAAAATTTATTATTTTTTAAATTTAGGCTCGTATACATGTCTAGTGGCTAACTAACTAATATTTTATATATAACTTACTATAGTTACGGGCCTGCATATAAAATGAGTATTAGTCGTACCGTTTTTAAGGTTTTTTATTTTTTATTTTTGCACCAACCGTTTTTAAGTTTATTATATATCAACTAGTAAAAAACAATAAAAAGATATTATGTGTATAAATTTTAATTGAAAATTTATAAAAATATAATGGCATGAAAAAGATTTGATGAAATAATTTTATATAAATTTAATATTTGAAAAAGTTATTTATCACGTAGTAGAAAATTTTCTAAACCAATTTTTGAGTTTAGTTTTTATTATATACTAGCTAGTCTTTTTTTATCACATGCGTTGCATGTGTGATATTCTTATTCATATATACACTTGAAATAGTATATGAAAATGTTATTTTTTAGGAGATAAAAATACAAATAGATATATTATTTATACAAATTTGTATTAAGAATATAAATAAAAAATTAAATAATACTAAAATTTATTTACAAATTATATGAATATCTATTTAAATTGTATAAAATTTATGAAAATGCAATTTTTTTTTCTAATTATGGTAATTATATTCTTAAAGAAAATTACAAATTATAAATTATAAAGAAAAAAGATTGTACATGAATATAAATATCAAAGATAAAATATAATAAATATAATGGGAGATGATGAAGAATTACTTTCTTGTATACCATACGGTCGTAAATAGTAGTAACATGACATATTTATATTAATTGATTAAAGAATTTGCCACATGATTTTTAACTGACATTTTTCAAATACCTGAGTTTTGAGTTTTAAAATTCTAACAATTAAGCTAAACTTAAACTGTGGTTGTGGCTATGGCTGCTGGCTAGCTATGATTCAGACAATTAATATATATATTGGAAGTCGAATATGATGAAGGTACAATTAACATATGTTTCTTTGTACATTTTATCAACTAAATATACTAAATAATTTCACTAAACATGTATAATGAATAATTGGTTAAATATAATAATTAAGTTGCACATCAAAAACCTAATTAGTGGAACAAAATTAAGGTCCATTCTCTTGAAAACTCAATTACATTAGTTGTTTAGTGTTTATCACCCATGATCAATAGAAGAAAAACACAATTTTTTTTTGTTTGAAATAAATAGTTAACTAATATATAAATAATAAAGTGAAATATTTATAATTCTCTTTGAAATTATTACTCTTCTATCCACCTAATATTAGTGATATTATAGAGTAGACGCCATGATTCGACTCTCACAAATATTAAATTCTCAATTTTTAATGTTAAAAAAAATATTAATGATATTATATGATAAAATAAAATTAAGATTTTAAATAGACTAAATTCACTGCTTGATCAGTAATAGATCTAGAGTATATGTAATGGACTGGATTTTTTATATGGACCTAGGTTGAATATAGTGACTTGATGGTCTTTGATAACTTGCAAGAGAGATAAAAGGAACGTTAAAGGCCCTTCGACGCTAAAGTTAGCAATGGTGCTTTGGAGGTTGTAAGTAAGAACTAAACTTCCTTGTAACCAATATTTTTAGTGAGAGAAGGAGATGAGAGTTTGTAGAAGCAATTACCTCTAATTGAAGGTGTCTCTTGCCTTTTGTATTCAAACTGTAGTGTGGGTTCTTGAGGAAGGAACACATGCATCCCCAAACTAATGATGGATAGTATGATCCTTGGGGGTTGGTGAAAGGTTTCTGCTGTCAAGGGGGAGTGGAACTTGAGAGCATGATCTCTGGTGTAGAGTTTGGGTAGGCATGGCTTTATCCTGTCAGGTGTTGCTTCCTAGGGCGGCCCTCATTAAATGATCAAATGACCATTGCTACAGTAGTTCTCCATGTGATTTCTTGCTTGCTAGCGAGGAGGGTTGAGGGCAAGGGGCCACCTTGCTGGACGAGGAACCACCTTGTTGGGCTATTAATCTCATTAAGGAGATCTTTTTTGTTTGGACTTGATCTTTGGGACCTATATGAGAACCCTCTAATGAATTGGGCCTTAGTATGATTTGGCCCAGTTGGGTAATGGACAATTTTTTTCCTTATTAGATGCCCCCTTGTTTCATCGAGGTGGAGAGCAATTGAGCCTCGGTAAAACATATTATCATATTCAAGGTCGTGGCGAGGAGGTTGCTTCATCGGTACAGCTTGAGGGTTGGCCTTGCCGTCTTGGCTTCGCTCATCGACTTCGTCATTCAAATAGCTTCCCCAAAAAGGCTTGTACTGGTAGTGAATCTCTTCATCTTCTGACAGTGAAAATTGTGCATTAAGTGAAAAGACGTCTTTCAATGTCCTTATGAACACGTGGCTTAATATCAGGCAAGAAATTTAAAAATCGCTTGCAACGTGTCTGCTTTTGCCGTTTCACAGTCGATTCGAATTTTGAAATTCGAAATTAATGATGGGGTGCGATTTTTGAGAATTTGAGACATAAATACTTTCTTCTTTGATCTGTTAGGGCTTTTATCCTTGTTTTTTGCTTCTCTAGTTGTTGCTGCTCCTCTTTTATTCTTGCGAATTCTTGCATTTCTCTTAAAATTTTCTCCTATTTCCTTCAAATAATCTTCTTTCTGTTCATTAATGGCTCCCAGGCAAGATCTTGTTGTTGTAAAAAAGTCTATGGTTCAACACTAGACTTCTGTTAGTCCCACCACCAGTATTAGAGACTTCAAGGGCTTCAAGAAGAAAATGGAAGGGAAGCCTGAGTTTGAACTACGCATCCTAGGAGTGAATGAGAGGATCTTCATGGCTCCCGATAGCGACGCGAACTTGGTGGAAATTCCTAAAGATGACAGGAATTACTTATTCTTTTACCGGGGTAAGATAAACTTGTCCTTACCAGTTTCTTTCAGAGTCTCTTTCCCTTTCCCCGAATTTGGTAAACGAGATGAGCCACCTCTAGCCTTCTCAGTAACAAATGGCTCTTTAAACTTGATGCCTGGGGCAGGCTTGTTACGGCCAGCGGTCTTCTTTGTCCTTTTGGCTGGAACCTCCTCAACAACAGGCTCTTAGTCACCCCTAGCTCGGGCCTTTAAATGGCTAGTTATATCATCAAGGATGGGGAGTTGAGCACCCAAGTTGAAAGCTTTAGCCTTCATACCTTTAATGTGAACATTTGCAGTCTTCGAGTAATCCTTGGTAAATGAAGGTGCTGCAACAGATAAAATGATCGTATTCAGAGTTCGTTCAAAAGAAATTGAAAGAATAATAGAATACGACATGGGTATACGCTACTCACCCTAATAATCTTTTATTTGAAAAACCCAAAGTGGTACTATATCTTGAGCGTCCCTGAGTGTATAGTAGACACTCAGGTTTTTTATATCATAGACCAAGTTGCCCCTAGTAATGGTCCTTATGGTGACTTTTTCCTCCTCACTTAGATCAGCAGGCTAGTCAGCGAGGCTAGTAGTAGGACACATCAGGTGGCCAAGAAACTTAAAGCCTGATCCTTCCTTCCTCACAATCACAGCGAACTTGTTTTTATAGTTTGGGATTTTCTCCTCTTTCCTTCAAATAATCTTCTCTCTATTCATTAATAGCTCCCAGGCAAGAACTTGTTGTTGTAAAAGAGTCCATGGTTAAACACTATACTTCTATTAGTCCCACCACCAGTATCAGAGACTTCAAGGGCTTTAAGAAGAAATTGGAAGGGAAGCTTGAGTTTGAACTACACATCCCAAGAGTGAATGAGAGGATCTTCCAGGCTTTTGATAGCAATGCGAACTTGGTGGAAATTCCTAAAGATGACAGGAATTACGTTTTCTTTTACCACCAGATGTAGGCTGGATTGAGGTGGCCTCCCTCTCCATTTTTTTTAAAGATTTTTAATTACTTCCAGGTAAACCCAATAACCCTACATCCAAATGCTATCAAGGATATTTTTTGTTTCAAGGTGATATGCACCACCTTGAAGGTGACCCCAACTCCTAAAGCCTTCTAAGTCTTCTTCAAACTGATCAAGTCATCGCGGGGGGAAGGGGGGGGGGGGGTTGGTGCACCTCAGCGAAACCAGGACGTCGCCTCTTGTCACGACCCGATTTTTGAGTCGCGACGATCCTAGGGCATGGGTAGGTGTAAGGCCACCGAAAACCGGTAGGAACCTTGCCAATCAATCATCTATAGCGATATCATGCAATCCCATCACATACAATCTCCCAAGATCTAAACCTGACAATCACACTAATCCATACTCATCAATAACATTCATATCTTATATCATCGTACATATATCATTCATAGATTAATGCTTTAAAGGCCCAAAAGAATACCATACAATACATGTACCATGAAGCATCTAATATTCGAATCATCTATACAAAATGAATAATAAGAATGAGCTTTACATTAATCACCAAAGTTTTCGAGGACTGGAGAAGAAGAACTCCTTGGAAACTTAACCGATAAATTATAGCTCACCTGAAAAATGGAATCACTAATGAGACAAAGCAGTGAGTAATGATTATACTACCATACTTGTGACAGCTCACAAAAAGAGTTCATGGTTCATGCAATAACAATGGTTCATAGGGTTCATTCATCATGTACATGTCATGCTTTAGTAGAAATAATAATAACTTGAATAGAGGTATATAAGTCTTAACATTCCCTATGAGAATGAGTATTTACCAATAGGCGTTACTGAGAACTAAGAAATAGAACATATTCAATCATGAACATTTAAAGGTAGAGGTTTTTGTTAACGGAGCATACCCTCATCTCTGCCCAAGATTGATCAGATCTCACAGCTAGGACACCATAGCCCTTCCTAGCTAGAGTTTGGATACTTTACTCTATCCAACGGAGTACATTGTGCACAATGCCTGATGTCTTGTCCCACATCAGAGTTGGGGTTTTCTACTTTAGGGTCATGGTCATGGATATTTATACAAAAGGGATCTTGAATCATAGATCATTGTCATGCATTGGTTCTTTAGAGGTTCATATCATAATCATACAATAATCATGGTCTCGGTTCATTCATGGTTCATAGTTACAATGAACTTGATATCACAATAAGGATATTTAACAATAATCAGTAAATATTTGGTAGTTCATGAAAAATTAGGCATTTATGCCCTATGGTTCAAAGCACAATCATAATAGTATAATTATCACTTACATTAACAATGCAAATCCCAAAATAATTTGCAATCAACCTCTATAGCAAGCAACTGTGATGGTCACACCCTCCATCATCATCTCTTCTTGAATCTCTATGGGAATCTATAGAAAACCCAAATAGAAAATAACAATAATTCACTAATCTATCAACTTGACTCATATATCAATACTAATCATGCTAACTTAACTTAATCTTACCATAACCTTGCATCTATTGTAAGAAATTGAAGTGAATGAAGAAACCCTAACTTACCTTGGTTCAAATGTGTTGCCCAAGATGACAAAGGGGGGGGGGGGGGGGGTTGAATTAGTGGGCAATTAAAAAATTAATTGGACAAGAAAGAAAGAAAAGAAAAGAAAGAACACAAAGATTTATAGTGGTTCGGATTATAACGAATCCTATATCCACTCCCCA
>CATKHJ011068597.1:0-20592 GCA_949750685.1 Vernicia montana
CCATCAATTTATGAGGGAAATACTGCACTTTGTGGACCTCCATTGCCAACCAAATGCTTGGAGGAAAATGGAACATCTCCATTTCCTGAGGTGGATAATAATGATGAAAATGGAGATGATTTGGATAAGCTGTGGTTCTTCAGCAGCATGGCGCTCGGTTTCATTGTGGGATTTTGGGGAGTTTGTGGCACTTTGATCATCAAGAAGTCTTGGAGACATGCTTATTTTCGCTTCATAGAGGAAAAGAAGGATGCAATTCTTGTAATTTTCTTTGTGAATGCTAAACATCTGCAAAAAAAATTCTATGCAATCACAAGGAGGCTTCAGCAAATGTGAAGATTGAAAAGTTACTAACAAATCTGCGAAACATGCATGTACTTGCAATCTTGTGTGTGATATGATAATAAAGAGGTGTTTTACTTATATTTCTTTCCAGGTTTCCATGCTTCAATGCCAAGTTCTTTCAAGTAAAAAGTTTACAGTAAGTGGAACTGTACCAACTACCAACATTGATGCAGATTCCAAAATACATATGATGGAGTGTATGATAAATCTTAGGTATTCTTTATAATGTGACAGATGAAGAGAGGTAAAGGGGGTGTAGCTGACTCAAACTTATGAAAGTATGAAGCAAAAGTATGAAAAAAAAACAAAAGCATTTACTTTTGTCGTTTCAGAAAGCCTCAAATATTTTTGCATAGATTTTAACAGAGTGCAGAGTCATTAAGACTTCATGCTTCAAATGATACACTGCTTACCAGTTTAACATTTGTTTGCAAGTATTTGCATGCTTTCCTGGACATGACTAAAAGAAGACAAATTAACAAGAAAGATGACATATTAACAAGCAGTTTTAACAAATACTTTAATATTCACAGCTTTAAAAGATGCCAAACTTTTTTTTCACATTCCAACAATGGCCATAAAATGTATTCACTGTAAACTAACTCATTTAGCGTTGCTTAATCATATAAATGGAGGCTTGTGGAAGCAAAATCAGAAGCTCAAATTCACCCAGCCAAAGATTGGGTCTGTTCCTTAAAATGTCTGATTTTCACTGAAAAAAAAAGAAGTCATCACAGTGAGATAGATAGGTAGATATAAGTCTCATATAGACATCGGTAAAGGTAAGGGTTAGCTCTGCAATCAATCAGAGAAGCTCTTTGAGAGTAAAGCCTCGCCCTTTTTGCCTCGTTTCTGGCTCAGCTCCAGTGGATATAAAGGCGAAATATTTTCAGCGAAACAAACAGAAAAAATGTGGAGAAAAGGGAGGCTGAGATCGGACAAGAAAGAAACACACCAGCATATCATGGCTGCAACTAAGAGTTGCCCCCGCCAAGAAAAGTCAGGTATTTCTCTTCCAATCCGATTTTGGGTCACTCAGAATAATATCATCATCATAGCCTCGTTTTGATTATTGTCAAACCTCAAGGGGGTAAATAGTAATTTACCCTTAACCGCCGCCGCCGCCGCCATCATCATCATCAGCAAAGGGCTGTTGTGTTGCTAACATAAGAATTGAAATCACCGGCTCCGCTGTCAATCAATCAGAGAGGGGAGAGTCAACCACCCTGAAACCAATCTTCCACCTCTCTGAGAGCAAAGCCTCATTCTGATTATCATTATATTTTTAACAGCCAAACAAATGAAACCCTAAAATCTTAAACGCAGTCGCTGCTCCCCACATTTTCCCCCTCACTCTCAGTCTCTTAAGCCCTCTTTCATTCAGTTCTCTCCTTCATCTATTTGCTAGAGAATTTGAAATGAATAACAACTGGGGATTTATTAGTAAATCTCTATTTCTCTCTCCTTTTGTTTTTTTTTTTTTGGAAATTTGTGCAAATATTAATAAATATTACAAAATTCTTGTTAGGTGATGTGTTGGATTCAAATTTGTGTGTTTATTTCTTTTACACTTAGAATTTATATATGTACTAGTCGTGACTGCTTTGCACGGATTTTTATTATATTTTTTAAAATACATAAATTATTATTATTATTTAATTAAATTTAAATATTATATTTTGATAATTTTAAATATTAATAAATAAAATGTATATATGGACCAACTAATTAAAATGATAATAAAAAAAAATTATATTACATTGATATACATAAATTTTAATTGGACCAACAAAAATATAATGACATAGGATCTCAAAAAATATAATGATATGATTTAGGTATTGTTTGGTATTACATAATCTATTTTCTAGAAAGTATATTTTTCAGAAAGTTTAAGTAATTGTGTATTTAGTTTGCATATAACTTCTTGAGAAGTAAGTTTTTATTATTTAACTTTATATTGTCATTTTTAGAAATTAATTATGTAAAAGACAATAATGCCTAGCCTCATTTACATTTATCTCAATTAAAGAAGTTCAACTTATCAAGTTCTCCTAAAGAAGTTATTTTCGCAAACTCAGAAAATAGAGATTTTTACTTCACATGAACTTTATTCAACCATAACTACCAAACAAACAAATTTTTTCTACTTCCAAGAAAATTATACTTTCTTACCTTACTTACCACGTATCAAATAATACTTTAATATATCTTTACTTACCTGACTTTATCAAAAGCTATTTTTAAAATTATTTTTAAAATCTAAAGCATCATACGTGGCGAATTTTAATAATTCATTTACTCATATATATATATATATATATATATATATATATATATATATATATATATATATATATATATATATATAAGTCCTTCTGTGATATACCTGATTTATAAATTAGCCTGTATTTATAACCGTCAGATCATTCATTTTTAATTTTGGCCGTTAAATGAAATAACTGGTGACCTATTAAATTAGTAATCTACTTTTAAGAAAAAAACTTACCTACACTGGGTGTATGTCTCCATATATACACCCATCCAATAAATAATTGCTACATCAGAAAGTGGGTCAGCTTTTCATATTTATTTATTTATTATTTAATAAATCAATTTTTTTTTTCTTTTTTTTTTCTTTTCCTTAACTAGAGTTAACTTTGAAACTCACATGACACGCATATGACCAATTTCAAAGAAACCATTCCCACGTTCTTTCTATCTGCTTCTGCAATCTCGTTTTTGTATATCTCTCCAAGCCTTGGTCGTCACTACCACCTTTGTGCCCACCGCCTTGTCACACCCCGAATCCGAAGGCACGTAACCGGCATTAGGGAACGGGAAAGCTTAAAGTTTCTAGAACTCGCAGTAAGCCTGATTATTCACTAAACGATACAACACATAATTAATGAAATATTAACATACATGTGCCAAAATGCTCAATTATTATTTATAATGCATAATTATATATATATATATATTCATACGGTAAATGTAGATGCATGAAAAGTAAGAAAATATATTAGAATCACTCACAAACACAGGTGCGAAAAATTAAACTCGATCAATGACTAGGACCTGAGGCTGCGGAAGATGGTCCTGGACGACTAGAAAATAAAATATTTACAGATCATCAGAATAAGAATTTTATAATAATCAAATATAGACACATCCTAAAACCGTGGAGAAATCTACCATAATATTGGCAGAGTTTTCCCCAGAGTAGACCCAATCCCTCAGAAATTCAGACAACAGACTTAACCTCGAATTATCGAATATATCAACTAGGCTCCCAAAAACAATTCTTAAAATTAAACTCCAATAATATATATTATTTTCTTAATAACTCTAAAATAATATAATTACCATTAATTATCTAAATTCATAAATAATTCCATTATGCTACAATAAATAATTCTAATATTAATTTAATCATCAGTGATTAATTTCGGACTACCGGGTATACTGACCGGAGAGTCGCCGGAAAATATCAACGGTGTCGGATAGCGGCGAAATTGATACCAATGGATTCGTATTGAAACGTAGATGCTGAAAATATATACCACTCTCCCTCACTCGCCAGAGAGTCGCCGAAAAATGCGTCGGTAGCCCTGCAACTTCATCAGATTTCGGCCAAAATTCAAACATTCACTAAAAATTAGCAAATGAGATACCAAATCGAAGTTTAAGAAAAGAGGAACTCAAGGTACCAGAATCGGTGAGAACGAAGCTCGAAATCTGCCTGAAAAGCTCTCGAAAGCTTTCTTTTCCTCTCTCTCTTGTCACATCCCACCTTTGGCGATGTGACGATCTTAGGGCATAGGTAACCATAAAGGTACCAACAACCCGTAGAACCCACTTAGCCAATATTACAATACAATTATTACCATGAATTTTGTGAACATTAACAATTAATTTTAATTCGGCAGCATAACAGTTGTAACTATAACAATATCCCAAGTTCACAACCTGCATTAAAAAAAAAAATTCCAATATTCTTAACTTCATTTACATCAATACAAATCCTTTCAGTATTTTATCATCATCAATTATATAAATAAACCATATAAAGAAATTAATTTAGCTAATTATTATAATACTAGACCAGTATAGTCCATGGAGCTCTAAATGATTCGACTCAAATAGTAAGTTGAAAATAACCTTACTTTCAACGAAGTAAATCTAAGTGGAGATAGAAACTTGAGATCTACTTACTGAGTCCGCTATTGAACCTGAAATAAAACACTATAGGGGTATGAAAGAAGTTCAGTGAGTACTTTATAATAAATAAGAAACAATATATAAGTGTATGTTTAATAATAAAATTACTAGACTTTCACTATAACAGTATAGAAGAAATAGTTTTTCAATGATCAATAACAGCTTGGGGTTAAAGTTCCGATGAAACGGTGAAGGAAGAATAATTTTCTAATGATTGATGATAATTGAGATTCAATATTAGGATTTCAATGTATTAATGCGAATGAAACAACTTTTCAAATGATCAATAATAGTGGAGTGTAACTTTTAGATTTCAATATAACACTATAGAAGACACAATCGAAATCTAATAACGATGATCAATAACAGTCGGAATTCAATACGATGATCAATAACAATTACGATTCAATGACAATGATCAATAACGGTTGAGCTTCAATACGCTGATCAATAACAATTGGTTTTTAATAACAAGAGTTGATAACAATAACAATGGTCTATGACGGTCGGGATTCAATAACAGTGGTTAGTAATAAATACAATGGTTAATGACAGTCGAAATTTAATATCAGTGGTCAATAACAGTTGAGATTCAATGACAATATTTAATGACAGTCGAGATTCATTAATAGTAATCAATAACAGTCTAGATTCAATAATAATGATCAGTAACAATCGAAATTCGATAATGTCATTTCAGCAGAAATCACAGTCGTGGAAGCAGTGTGCTTCCCAGTGTAAACAGTGGAGTGGCGGCTAATGCCTTGCTCACTCATATCAGTAAACAGTAGAGTGACAGCTATTGCTAGCTCACTCATATCATTAAACAGTGGAGTGACAACTATTGCTTGCTTACTCATAATAATATAGAGCGTAAGACTGATCAGGTCTCACGGCTAGGACCACCCCTCCTAGTTGAGGCGGATACGCTCACCCTATCCGTAAGCTTTTCCCGTGTGCACACAGTCTGATGTAATACCCATATCAGTCGAGGATTTCTACTTTACAGTAATACAGTATGATCACTTAGGATTCAGTATGTAAACTATTCAATGTTTTGAACTAACAGTATACAATGATGACGTATAAGATTCACTAAAAGATAACCAATGTATAATAACGAATCACATAGGATTCAGTGAAAGATGATCAATTGTAGGAACAAAGGAATTTTATACAAGGATCAATTAGTTCCTTAAAAGAACATGATTATGAGAATAATTTTATATATAAGGATATGCGTAGTTTTCAATTGAGAACTATTAGTTTAAGGAAATATTTATTTTAGAGAAAAGATCGTTTTATATGGAAGGTGAACACTTTTACAGTACTTAAGTGGAGTACAGTTAGCACTTGTAGTTAAATGATATTAATAGGCCAAAGGCCTCAATGAAGGAATTCAATATTAATAATTAGGCCGAATGTCTCATTGAAAAGAATTTAGTTTACAGCTAATAGACCAAAGGTCTCATTAAAAGAAATAAATTGAACAATTATTTCATTAAAAGAAAGGTAAGGTTCTTAACGTACTCACCTTGATCTCCTTAACTCCTAATATAATCTTTTAGTACAATCGTTAGCGATGCTTCTCAATTTCTTGAACATCAATCTCCTCTAGGTTCTACATTGAACCATATCTTTTATATCATTTAACCAAAAATTATTAATTACCTTATCAATTTGACTATCTAATATCTATGCAAATCAAAATATTCCGTAGCATAAACATATGCATTTATAACAATTTAATACACTTTCACAATAATTTCTTATTGAATAATTATATTCAATTTACTATTCATTATGCTCAATAATATTTTATTCATTGCTTCCTTATATGAACAATTCATTAAGTGACAATAGTTAACTTTGTTACATTACATTTTCACTTATTGTCTAGTTATGTCACTAGGCCTCATCACTTTTTTTCTGCCCTTATTCAAGATATATTAATCCAAATGAATTGATTCTTTTTGTATTTCAAACTAGACATATACATTTATAATATATCCAAAATTGAACTTAAAATTCAATTCATAACAAATTTGGTGACCATTTCAATTCAATTCTGTTTTGTTACAAGGAAAACTGACCCTGTCACACTTTTTTAAGTATAACTCAAGATTTATGTTTTCAATTGTAATTTCCTTTTACTGGGTGATACTAGAGATATTAAGGAGCACTTATTATGTTTTGAGTTTAACCCATTTCCATCTTTATCATCCTCAAATCTGAAGCTCTAATTCAGTTAACAAGTTGAATCCAATTACAGAGTAAGTTGAATAATAAACTCTATTTCTCATACTATACTTGGAATCTTATCAAATTCTTTTGTAGATTAATTCTACACATACCAATAATCATTTAATTATTTTTTATTTTCTCCTAATTCTGTCTCTAGCTTCCTCATTAAGGAGGGTAGATTCTCAGATGTGTCAACTGTGTTAGATTACAAAATTCACTATACCTTATTACTTTCCTTTGACTATATCTCAATAATTACAAATCCAATTAAGAATTACTTTTACAGAGATGTTATACACATATAAATTAGAATTTTTCACGTTTTATGATTTGCCTAATTCAGTCTCTAAAGTCATCATTTATACTTCTCAATTTCGGGTAACCTAATTCTCGGATGAACAGTAATAGATTCAGTTCAAGTGACTTTTCTCTCTCTACACTTCGAACCCTTCAAATTTCTTTTACCAGTGTATACTAGAGACATTTATCTACAACTTTTATGTTTTACACTTCTCCAAATTCAGCCTCTAAACTATCAGTATGGGTATTCCAAGTTTCTACTCAATTCAAAATCTAAGTTTCCCAAATCAATCTCAATAACCAAATAAAGCTCCATGAAGCAATTTAAATGCAATCAACTCAACAATTATTTCAATTCACTTTATGATACACCCATAAACATTAGAAAATAAAAAGAAATAATTTTTTCCAATTTTTCCATTCATAGGCCGAAGCATAAAGAAGAAAGAAAAAGATAATTACAATCAACCAATCAACACA
The DNA here is from genome assembly GCA_949750685.1 of Vernicia montana. Classification (NCBI taxonomy): domain Eukaryota; kingdom Viridiplantae; phylum Streptophyta; class Magnoliopsida; order Malpighiales; family Euphorbiaceae; genus Vernicia; species Vernicia montana. Next base: position 7,591 of record CATKHJ011068597.1, read on the forward strand.
CTCTTAATCATTCTAGAATTGAAATTCAAGTTTGGTTAGAGTAATTACCTTAAAATTTCTTGATTTCTTGATGGAGGATGGTTGATGGCTAGATGGTTTTTGTGAAGAGAAGTTGGTGTCTTAAATTTTTGGTTTGGAAGATAAGAAATGAGAAAGAATGAAGAAGTTTCTAGTTTTATAACCTTGTCATCACAAATGGATGGTGAGGATTGATTACTTTGATCCAATGGCTAGTAATTTAATTCAATTCAATTTTAAATTTCCATAATTCATTTATGGATAGATAAATATGACCATATATTGTATGATAGGAAAATTCCATAAACTTTCATAATTCATGTAGTAATTTAACTAATTACAAATGTGGGGTCCATTTCATTAATTTAGTTTGACCATTTATTTACATGCTATCTCAAGTTAATTTTTCCTTCTATTAACCATAGTGGGCCGGCCACTAATCCATGGGTGGGTCTCCCAATTGTTTCACATGTTCATTTTATTTACCTGTCATTCCGACGAATTTTGTAAAATGACCGTTTTACCCTCATTTTTCACTGTACCTTATTGTAACCGATATCGATGCGGTTCACTAACTTTATTTTATTTATCATTCTCATTCTATCTTTATAAGTTCTCATGTATCATAATATCACAGAAGTAGAATTAAACTGAATACAAAAATTTTATTTGCATTTTTACTGGGTCTCATTTGAATTATTATTAATCTCGTTGGTTCGACAACCATTTAATTTGTCTTTCAATAGCATTACTGCTCATACCAAGGACTGATGGAGTCCAAGATATTACTCTCTCTCTCTCTCTCTGCCACTTTTTCCGTTTTCCAACAATCAAACATATATATATATATATATATATAGTAAATAATTTTGAAAAATTAATTAAACAATTTCCACTTTTTACTAAACCCATAAATAAATAAAATTACTTTAATAATTACCCAAATAATAATTAAAATTTCAAAATATTACATATATTCACTTTGAATTTATAAATACTCATATCATATATTAATATTTTTTTGTTTAAGTAAACTTTATTATGTGAGTTTTACTCATATTATACATGTATTAATACTTTTATCTCATATTATATGTTATGCATTCTATTTAAGTTTTGCGTAATTTTAGTTATATTTTTTTTTTATTTAGGCTCCATTTGTTTTGCAAAAAATATTTTTCTAAAAAATATTTTATATATTTTTTGACGTTTGGAATATTTTGAAAATTAGTTAATGAAAAATATTTTTCTGATCAATAAAAAATTAAGTCAATTTTAAGAAAAATAACTTTCTCTTTTCAAAACGGTAAGTCATTTTCTAAATTTTGGCAAACTCATTTAATAATAAAAGAAAAATATATAAATATAAATTTATTAATTTGTCGATCGCTGATACTCACTATCGGATACCACCCATAATAATCACCGCTAGCCTTCTGTCATCACCAACAATCACCATTGGTTGCCGATCATCACCAAATTTACCATTTTTATATATTTTTTCTCATATTTAATAATAAAATTTTAAAAATATGAAATTTTTATAAGTTTAAATATGTTTATAGTTTTATAAATTAAAATTTTTAATATTTTTTAATTAATTTTTAATATTCTAACCAAATAACAGAAAATTAGTCATTTGAAAAATATTTTTCAGATAAATTATTTTTTGCGAAACAAACGAAGTCTTAATTTATATTTTTCTAAAATATTAACAAACGTAAATTATCATTATCAATTTTTATTACATTTAAATATTGAGTATTCTATTATAATCAACTAAAATACAATTGGATTCATAGAAAAGAAAATCGTTGTTATTTATTATATATTCGTATCATAATAGAAAATTAAAAATCAATTAGTAAAATTAAGGAAACTCATTTCTTCAAAATTAAAATCTTTTTTCAGAAATGTATAGGAGTCAAATTTATGTGGAATTTGATTGCATGGTTGCTCAATTATTGTGAAAATGGAGTTAAATTTACACTTTCTAATTCACTTGTGAATTCGAAAATTACAAAAAATTTAAAATTTAATTAGTACTACTCATTGTGGATCACTTCACATGTAGTGAGATAGATTAGATAATAGATAATAAATTTTCTAAGTAACAACTCATTCATCTATATCTTCTGATTTATTTTTTATTGAAAACTTGAAAATTTAAGGAAAATAAAAGAAAATTGTATTTGGTGAAGAGAAAGTTAGGAAAATGATAGGTGGCATATTTTTAAATAAACTTTTGGAATGCAAGAATAATTTTTATTATTAAAAATTATGATTTTTTTGAAAATTAGTTTAAATCCAAATTATATATATATATTTGCAATTTGGTCCTAAACTATATAATAGTGGACCAATAGGAGAAAAGAAGAAAGCGCCTCTGTTTTGAGGTTCCAATTCCAACTATCAGCTGCATTGGAACAAATATAGGTTCTAATGGCGCTCTCAAGAATAATGAAACAAACTCAAAACCTCTGCAAATCAATTAAACCCATTAATCCAAATTCTATTTCTATCAGAAACCTCTCTACACTTTCTTCAAATCTCACCAGCATTACCAGTCACTTCGTTTCCATTTTCACCAAACAACCATTTTGCCCTCACAACCCAGAGTTGCTGAATCTTGCTCCAATGCTAAATGCCAAAGTTGTTGAATCTGTGTTAAAAGCTTTCAAAAACTGGAAATTTTCTTATTCGTTTTTCTTTTGGGCATCAAACCAATATGGGTATAAGCACAATATCTATACTTACAATGCCATGGCATCAATCCTATCACATGCTCGACAAAATGCCCCATTGAAAGCTTTGTCTGTTGATATCTTGAATTCCCGTTGTTCAATGACTCCTGGGGCTCTGGGTTTCTTTATTAGATGTTTGGGTAGTGTGGGTTTAGCTGATGAAGCTAATTTGTTGTTTGATCAAGTTAAAATGATGGGTCTTTGTTTGCCAAATCTTTATAGCTATAATTGTTTGTTAGAAGCTATTTCTAAGTCTACATATTCTTCTCTTGGTTTGGTTGAGATGAGACTGAAAGAGATGCGTGATCAAGGGTGGGGGTTTGATAAGTACACTTTGACGCCAGTGTTGCAGATTTATTGTAATGCAGGGAAGTTTGAGGAAGCTTTGAATGTTTTTAATGAGATTCATAGTCGTAGTTGGGCAGATGCATATGTGTTTTCTATCTTGGTGTTATCTTTTAGCAAGTGGGGTAAGGTGGATAAGGCTTTTGAGTTAATTGAAAAAATGGAAGATCAAAACATTAGATTGAATGAGAAGACTTTTTGTAATTTAATTCATGGATTTGTAAAGCAATCCAGAGTGGATAAGGCCCTCCAATTGTTTTATAAGATGCAGAAGTATGGTTTTTCTCCTGATATTTCACTTTTTGATGTGTTAATTGGAGGGCTCTGCGCAAAGAAAGAGCTTGAGAAAGCTCTGTCTTTGTGTTCAGAAATGAAGGTGTTCAAACTCCAACCTGATGTTGCAATAGTTACAAAGCTCCTATCTTCTTTTTCTGAAGAAGGAGAAATAACCCGAATACATGAGGGAGTCCACAAGTATGTGGATGTAGAAGCTCTGACTTTGCTTTGCAATTCTGTTTTAAATTCTCTTGTTAGTAATGGCTTGATAGATAAAGCTTATTGTCTTCTTCAGGCAATGATGGGAAATGAATACGATGATAGTGTTGAGTTATATAAGCTTTTCCAGGACAAAGAAATGGTTCCTCCTAATACTGCTAGTTTTACTATTGTCATCAATGGTTTAATCCAGGCCGGCAAGTTGGACTTGGCTTTTTGCCTCTTTCGAGATATGGCTCAAATTGGTTGTAATAGAGCTTTAGTAATTTATAATAACTTAATTGATGGATTCTGCAATTCTGATAGATTGGAGGAAAGTTTTGAGCTTTTGAGAGAAATGGAAGAATCAGGATTTGAGCCAACCCAATTTACTCACAACTCCATGTTTGGTTGCCTATGCAGGAGAGGGGATGTTTCTGGAGCCCTTGATCTAGTAAAGAAGATGCGTGTTCATGGTCACAAGCCTTGGGTAAAACATTACACCTTGCTGGTAAAAAAAATGTGCAAAAATGGGAAGGCAATAGAAGCTTGTATGTTTCTTGCTGACATGATTCAAGAAGGTTTTCCACCAGATATAATTGCCTATTCAGCATCAATGGGTGGCTTAATTGACATTGGAGAAGTTGATCAAGCATTGAAGCTATTCCATGACATTTGTGCTCGTGGCCATTGTCCTGATGTGGTTGCTTACAACATATTGATAAAAGGGCTTTGCAAGGCCCAGAGAATTGCAGAAGCACAGGATCTTTTCAATGAGATGGTGATGAAGGATCTAGTTCCCTCAGTTGTTACCTATAACTCGCTTATAGATGGCTGGTGCAAAAATGGTCGTATCGATGAAGCCCTGCTTTGTTTTTCCAGTATGCCTGCAAAGGAAAGGGAACCTAATGTCACTACATACACTACTTTAATAGATGGGTTATTTAATGTTGTAAGACCTGATGATGCTGTGATGTTATGGAGTGAAATGGGGAGAAAAGGGTGCACTCCTAATGAAGTTGCTTTCATGGCTTTTATTCATGGTCTTTGCAAGTGTGGTAGGCCTAATGCAGCTCTGGTTCATTTGCGTGAGATGGAAAAGAAGGAAATGGAACCAAACACATATGTTTATATAGCCTTAATAAGTGCTTTCCTCACCGACTTAAACCTCCCTTTGGCTTTTGAGATATTGAAAGAGATGATTGACAAGGGAAAATTTCCAGATCTGCTTGATAAGAACTATAGAATTGTAAGAGATGCAATACTTCAGTTCTCAGAAGATGCCAGGACTTCATCTAGTGTTAAAAGTCTTATAGTTAGCGGTAGCATTCCAACGATAAGTCTCTCAGATATTGGAAGTGAAGGTGGAGACAAAGGGGATCAATGACATTAGAGATTTATGGTCAAAGAAATTGTTTTAACTGTAGTCTGTACACAAAAGCTTTGCATAATACTTTATCAGATGTATACCTAAACATGTTCTGAGATGATGCAAGGTTTTTGTTCGGCTATAATTGGAGCTGATAATTTTTTATTTAGTGTAAATCTCATGCTGAAGTCTTTGAGCTATAGCATGTCTTTCTTTCTTGTATTCAAGTATCTATTACAGTGAGCCCTATTTCAATGCTGATCTCTACCTGCAAAATATAGACATAAAAATGGCTGTAGCTGCTAAATGATCCATCAATTTATGAAAGGGGACCCGGTTTTGTTGTAGGTTTCTTGGGGTATTATGGAACTGAAATAGATTTAATGCCCCTGACCCGTGATTATTTGCAGTTCATTCATTACATGAAAGGCCAACTGTGACTTTATCAGTGAATTTGGCTCGTGTAAGAAGGTGAGGCTAATGCTCATTGAAGAAAAACGCATGAACAAGCTTAAAAATATAACAAAACTTTGTTAGTTAGCCTTCACTTTTCTATCTGCTGTTATTCCATGGTCTTATTTTACAGCTCTGAATGTAATTAGAACCTGATAATTAATTATGCAAATCTACAGAAGATTTAAGGATGCAGCTTGTTGGCTTTTAGACCAATGATTTAACTGACCGAAGTTCAACAAAAGCCTTTTTTAAAAGAGGAAATTAAATTGTTGGCATTAGCCCTACCATAGAATTGGTACATATATGTGGCACTAACGCAAAACATTATTCATAACCTTATTACAGGGTTATTCAAAACTCTATCTAATACCAAACCAGTCTAATATCTATTAATAAAATGAGCTTCCAGAACAAGATCCCCTTTTTTTAGGATAATTTAAACAAAATACATAATACTGTGAAAATGTAATGCGTTTGCAGCCGCTTTCCGCCATATAATTTGTAAATAAATCACACATCTATCAGCAAGAGAAAGCATCAGTCATTCAGCTTTTCAAGAATATTTAGGAGGGTGATGGCTTTATCTTGTCCAAGTAGTTCACCCTCTGACTACTTGCAAAGCAAAATCAACAGAAACAAGCATTAGACACAGAATAATTTGGTAAACATTTTATCATACCATATTTTCATCATGAATACTTATGAAATATAACCCCATATATAAGACGAATCAGAGACAAGCTGATCTCTTTGTTTTCTTGGACAATAGTTGAATCCAATGCACTTGCCCATCAATTAATTGGTTGTTATCTCTGGTTGACTTATTGTTGATTAGTCATCAGTGCCGAAGTATCGATCACCAAACTCTCCCATACCTGGTATGACACGGAATTCTTCATTTAATGCAACATCAATCTCCGAGGTGACAATTTTCAAGGATGGGAACCTTTTGCAAACACAGTGGATACCCTCGGGAGCCTAAAGTTCCAAAGGAGGCATATCAGTAAATGTAAGCAATCTAAACATCAAAATATGACAACCTATATAAAGGATAACTCACAGAAATTAGGTTTAGGAATATGATGTGGGATTCCGGGACTCCCTTTTGTATGAGTAGTTCTATTGCTTGGTTGGCTGAGTTACCTACAAGGAAATCAACATGGTATCACCCATTGGCAAACATGCACAAATGTGTAAATAGACAAGTACTTCAAAGTTCAAGTAACCTTGAATGACTTAAGTTTTTATGTACCGCTCATGGTATCACCCTCTAGTTGCAACAAGATTTTTATGTCCCAATTTAAAACTGACTACTATTGAAAACAAAATGGACGCAATGAATAGCAGTAACAGTCCAAATCTATAAGACAATGCTTTGTCAATAATTTCAATAGGAAAGCATTCAAAAAAATTTCAGCTACCAAACGGCCAGAATCCTGTACCAAAATAATCCAAATGCAAACATTGAGCTGGTGTACTACACATGTACTCTTTCAGTAACAAATTGAAAAGCATCTCTCCAAATACAAATAATATAGAATTTTACATTTGCACAAATTTGCTATCAAATGTGAATGAATAATTAGAGGCACACAGGCAGGCAGGCATCGAATAAGTTAAGAGCTCTTGTATTTGGTGATACAAATAGAGAGTTCATATAAGCACAAAGGAAAAGGGAAAACATAAACCCTTCAAGCAAAGAGGGTGATTACCTGTAGCAAGAACTGGATCCAGAAGTAGGACATGCCTTTCTGAAATATCCTTGGGAAGCTTCTCGTATATAAGCTGCATAAGTTGAAGACAGCAATTAATTTTTAATGATCCAATACGCATGGACCTTAAAATTAAAAAGGCAAGGAAAGTGGAATTTTTTGGCATGAAAAGTAAATCAAATGCTTCACCTGTTTCCCATTGTCTCCATCACGGTGGATGAGAATTTTGCCAATTTTTATTCCTTTGCAACATGCACGCAGTGCATTTTCCATGCTTTCTCCACTGTAAATGAGAAAGAAGACAAACTTGTTAGCACAAAGAAATTGAACACCAATGCTCAAAATGCCCCTTGCAAGCATCAGGAACTGCAAACTGGAGAAGTGGATCCGAAGCTTATTGTAGCTTCAGTGTAAGATGAACACTGGCAGTGAATTGCACTCTGCAGAAGTAAGATGTCACTGCCAGTTGACAAGGACTGCAGAAGTGAATACCTGATTTAAAGCTCACCTTCGAACAATGGAAACCCCACACAATTTCTTGCAAAAGTCAACCCCAGTGTACACCGATCCTGGAGAAGAACAAAAGAAACTCTCAATGTTAGCCAATTTCAACTGTTGCATAATTTAAGATAAGAAAAGTTAAATTCATAAGCCTAACATTCCAGCAACTCAAACATAGCACCCACATGGGCACAGTTTTCCAGGCCTTGAATATGAAAACATTTGCTCCAACATAACAAAGCTAATTTGCTATTCCTAGCAACAATTCTTTAATTAAATCATATTCCAGAAAGAATGGTACAAAAATCAAAACATTCCCAGTGCAACTAAAAATGGAGAGAGACTGAGAATAGAAAAGAAACAGAAGACCGAAATCAAAGCCTCACTATTCACTGTCACTAACACACCTGTTGGTGTAATTATTTGCTTCTCTGTGAATGGCAAATGACCAAGACCATGCTCCACAACCTGAAAATGAAACTCAATGGAAATGGTGACTTCCATGTTTTCATAACAACAAATGGTTCGTAAATGAATTTCTGCTGAGCTATGTAGAAAGAGTACCAGCCGGATAAGCCGATCTGAATAAAATACAAAATCATGCTTCGATATTTCCTTGTCTCGAATCAATGTATGCATACCTCTTATCTGTAACATGAGTCATAACATAAGCAAATTCAAACTAAGGATGATTCAGAGCCAAAAAACCTAATACACACAAACATAGCGACAATAAATATACATATATATATATATAACAGCAGAGGCTAAGGAAGAACTTTGAGCAACACAAGGCTTCTCTACTGATCAAACCTTCCTCATGCGGACATGAACTTGGATTATTAAAACAAAATGTTTTTTCCCCTCTTTCTTCTTTGCTACTTAATAAAATATGCATACCTAAAAAAAAAAAAAGACTAGGTTCAAGCCTTACACTCAACACACCAAAAGAGTGCTAACTTTTTTCTAATTAATTGCATAGGCTTCTAATCCTTCGACCATCTGAGTCCATGTGAGCACTAAAAGAGTGCTGAAAAGATGCCACATTGAAATAATTTCTTTTGAACATATGACTAAGCTTTTTAACAACTATAGTGGTCCAATACAACCTCATATGGTGCCACTTTCTGCATTATATCCAAAATACAAGTATTTTCTATCTGACTACTCTACTCTTGTGGTTTGGGCCATGAAACATCAAAGATATGGCCACTAATACAACACATTGGACATGCTTTGCCTACTCTAGAAAACAGGGAATAGATTTTCAAAATTCAATTTCTTCACATAATGAAATGTAGCCAAAAAAAAAAAAAGGAAACACAACAACAAATTAATCAAGTAGAAGATATACCTGAAATGTTGACTGAATAACATAAACATTTTGATATATTTTGCAAAGATCATGTTGACCGAGCTTTGTGCGGATATGTTGCACTATCAAATCAACGGCAACATGATTTTCACCACCCCGGGGTATGATCACATCAGCATACTTCTTTGAAGGCAGAACAAAATCATCAAAAGCAGGTTTCACAAACTTGGCATACTGCAGCATCAACATTACACCATAAAAATCTCACAAGGAGTTCAAAAGAGATTAAATCTCAAGAGTTCCACTCATTAGATTGTGCTCTAAGTTCACAACATAAGCATCACTCACTACCAAAAAAGATATAAGAATGTAACTTTATTCTAGCTCAAATTGGATAGATCAATGGCTAATCCTTCTTTTCAGTGGTGATTCATGAGTCAATAAAATACCAACAACATATTGATTAAGAAGAGGCACCTTACCTGCTCAAGAACAGAGTTTATGTCCCTACCCCTCTCAACTGTGTCACGCCTTATTCGACGGGCAAGCCTCACATCAGCATCTAGAAAGTAGAAACAATTTATTACCAGTAATAAGGAAATTAATACATGTGAAAAAACATAACAATTCAATAAAAGTCAATCCTAGTAACCATGTGTCCTATATTTAACAGGAAAAACCAAATCTCTAGGTTTATCTTGTAGACACACATGTCCAGACAAGAGAATAATCAAGCCTAAAGGCTGATAATTTTGGAAACTATGAACTGGACTATCATTCCTTTTGTCTAAGCAGATAAGCATGGTTGGAAGAAGATTTATGGTACAAATCCTAAGCCCAAGATTGTAATTTCCATTTTATGTTGAACTAAGGGACGCATGTACAAGTAGGCACAACAGGGAAGAGTGTGATGTGCTGCATCTTAAGGTTCTTAAGTGCTGCTGTGCTACAATGGGTTCAAGGGGGGAAAAATTCAAAAAAAGAAGACTAATGGGTGCAAAGGAGGAAAAGTTGATGACATCTTGAGCCCAAAACTGTTGCTGCCATTTTATGGTGAACTAAGGGACACATCTGCAAGTAGGTCCAATAAGGAAGAATACTTATGGTTTTTAAGTGCTGTTGTGCTTATTGAAACACACCAAACTTTGAAATCAGCAATCAACTTACCAATTAGCAATTCAAAATTCCTAAGCAGAGTATGAATTTTCTGACACACACATGCACACATTACATTAAAGAGCTATGAAATGTAGACATGGATGATGATTGTGGTCACTGCAGCAGGGCTGATGAAGAGCTTGAAGAAAAGGGTCCAAACCTGAGTCAACAAAAATCTTCATATTCATCAGGTTGCGGACATCCTGGTCATGGAAAACTAGAATTCCCTCCAAGATAATTACATCAGAAGCATTTACCTGACAAAGAATTTTGATTAATATGGCAAAAGGAGTACAAAAGGTTCATAGATTAAAAATGCCCTAAGGAGGATAAAAAATAAATAAATAAAAGAACAAATAGCAGAAAAATAATTTCTCTCTAGTACTAAAAATCTTTCTAGTGAACCACCAATAAGCAAGGGGCACCAGAAGTCCACTACTATTTGCTGGTTATTTATGGGACTAGGGCCATTGCAATCAATGTATGGCAGACATTGAAGCTTGACCAACAACAGAAGGCTGACTTGACTCTTAATAATGTCAAATTTTAAATTCTCAAAATATTTTTCACCATAACTAAATGATGTGCTTTGTATTTGTAATCTCCCCTTGATTAATTCTTCTTTTTTCAAAGAAATCTGCCACCTTACTGTATTGCTAAGAACTTAATCAGTAGAAATGAGAAAGGCAAAGAGAATCATGATATATGAATTTCTTTATATGAACCATGAAGGGCATTACATTATATTAGAATTATGTTGATGCAATAAAAAAAAATAAGAATGTAATGTAATTACATATTTAATTACATCATAACAAGCATAGGGTAAACGAAAGAGGTCACTTTGGGTTGAACACATTGTGAAGTTAGTACCTGCCTAAAGCTATCCGAACAGCGGCGATGACTTTTAAAATCATAAATAGGAACTTGATAAGGTTGCCCGCTCCTGAGCTTTTGAATGCAATCTAAAAGTTGTTCAGTGTCAAAAGCATCTACAAGAAAGACCCATAATATATTAATAGAGCTTGTACAAAATAATGTTTAAAAAAAAATTATCAAAACTCAAAGTTGATTTACCGCCAGAACCATTTCTACAATTTAGAGTCAAATCAAGTATGTGAATTACCAGGATGATCAAAATTATACTCATGGACACGTTCCAATTCAGCAGGAGTCAATCCACGGTAAAATGAATCCTGCAGGACACCCACAATTTGGTAAGGCATTCTGTCAAAGATGAGGGAAAACTCTAAATGGAAGTGGCAAAAGAGTAACCCATGTCAGCAAACCTGATTGACAAGAACAACACGGTGATCGTGAAGCTGTTGAATGATCATATCACATACAGTGGTCTTACCCGAAGCTGTACCTCCAGATACACCTATTCGATTATAGAAAAACCCCAATACAATTGAAGCAAGCAATGGAAATATAAGAAAAATTGAAAAAAAAAACCCTAAAGCACAAACAATAATGTAACAATTTGCGAGATCATTACATTCCAAAAGCAAATAGAAGAAAAACAGAATTATTCAATTATGAAAATAAACAGAAAATAATTTCTAGCATTTTCTAAAAAATAATAAAAACAAAGCAAAGCTTAATAAAATTAGTTTGGCATTTCCACAAGAAAATATGAAAACGGTAGAGAAAGGAAATCAGAGAACGGAAATTACCGATGACAAAGGGCTGTTTGGGAGCTAGTTGGGAAGCAGAAGTTGAAGAAGTTGAAGCGAAAGCGGTGGCGGAAGAAGTGCGGTGAGCTGGTGAAGAAGTGGAGGACGATGGTGGAGATGAGAGAAGGCCGTCGAGGCGTAAGCCGGAGAAGTGAGGCCCCGACGCCTTCTCCATGACGTAGTCTATGCAATTCGTCTCCTCCGGCATCGATTCTCGCTCTGTTTCTATCTTTTGTGGGTTACTGATCGCTGTAGAGTTTCAAACTGGAAAATGAGTCCAGAGAACTGTAACTTGTTCTTGTGATTTTTTTTTTTTTTTTTTTAAGATATATATAGACAAGTTTATTTTTTTTATTAAAATAAAAAATATATATATTTCAAGATTTTTTTATTTTAAATTAGTTATTTTCGCATTAATTCAGACGTATATTAATATTATTTTCTTTACATTTAGGTTTATAATCTTACAGAAAATTCAAATATCATATCAATAATAAATCAAGTTGGATTCTCCTTCTCTAATATCAAAAGAAATATTTTTTTAATAAATTTAAAAATATATTTTATTCTCATATTCAAAGTGTTAACCTTAAAAATTAATTTATTATTTTTTAAGGAAAAAAAATATTTTTTTTTTATAAGAAGACTCAATGGGCCGTAAACTATAGAACAGAGAGTAGTTGTAATATCTTGAATTTTTATTTATTTTTGAAAATATTATTTTCACATGGAAATATAAATATCTAAATCGATTTACTGTATTTACATTTAATGAGAATTTAAATTATCATTATTGTTCTAAAATATAATATTTGATTATATTTAAATGAAAAGTAATGAAATTTTGTATAATTGCTATATTATGAAATTATTATATTTTATAAGGTTATAAATTATAATTTGATTTATAATGGTTTATTATTTAAAGGATTAATTAAATTAATTAAGAAAATGTTGATTTTAATATTAATATTAAAGTTTAAGTAAATTAATTAGTTATTAATTTGAATTTTAAAATTAAAGTAAATATTATAAGTTATTATGGATATTTTTATTATTTGGGTAAATCAATTGGTTTATTTAATTATTAATTATTTAAAATTAAAATTTATTTAAATTGATTTTAGATTTTAATTTTAATTATTATTATTATTACTATTATATATATATATATATATATATATATATATATATATATATATATATATATATATATATATATATATATATATAT
>CATKHJ011068937.1:0-10701 GCA_949750685.1 Vernicia montana
AGCTTTTTGCGAGCCTGTTCACGAGTTTATAATCGAGCTGTTCACGAGTCTAATCGAGCCGAGCTTAACCTTGCTCAAGCTCGGCTCGTTTATTCATCGAGCTTTAAAGTAAGGCTAAAACTTGGCTCATTTATAAAACGAATCGAACGCGAACGAGTTTTTATCGAGCCGAACACCGAGCCACTTGCGAACGGCTTGGCTCATTTACACTCCTAAATGTATCTTATATATATATATGGAAATTCAATAATAGAATGTCTTAAGCACAACTCATTGTATGTTATATAACTTTCTTTGTTCTGGTTGGGTGGCTTTTCCCACTCCTAGGCTTTGTCATCTCTTGTATCTTCTTATTCTTGATGCTTCTGAATGAATGAATCAAAGATGATTTGGCAAAAACAATAAAAGATCAAGATTCAAGACAATAACATGTTTACTTGTACAGTTGTGGTCATTTTGCATTTGGATGAACCATACATGTGCGTGTCCTTCTTTAGCAACAAGCTTTGGACAGAGAGTACATACACCAATAATCTCTTTATACATTGTCTAATTCATTAAGAGGATATTCATCCTCTCCATCTATATGTTATCTAGATATATACTTATCCTTTATCTATTCAATAATGGTAATGGACCAAAAGGGGGACTTAGTGGTCTCATTTTTAGAAGAATATTGTGCCTTTTCAAATTCCCAAATGTCCCAACTTCTACTTATATTTATACTTTTCCATTATACCTTAACTAACTACTATAGTATGCATATTGTCAAAATTAAAATTTTAAAAAATATATATATTTATTTATAGTAGTTTCCTTTTTTTCTTTTTTCTTTTTTTAAAAAAGCAATAGGTTCCACCAATTAGTACAAATCAATAGGTTAGTGAAGATCTCTACCACAATATGTAATTAAAAAATTTTAGGTCAAAAGAGTGAAAAAAAACATAATTATTTTTTTTATCAACATATTTTAAAGGGTGTTTTTCTCAATGGTTAGTTGATATTTGAATCATCAAGAATCTTGTTATTGAATTAATACTAATACTGTAATTAAAATACATATACACATAATGGGAAAAATCAAGAGTGTGAGTTTTAAGTAACAGCTCCCTTTTAGATTTTTCATACTAAAAGAAAAAAAATCATTTATTATGCATAACCACGAATGTTAGTTGGGTCAAAATCAAATTTCACCCTAATTAGGGGGGAAGATAATTGGCATGATTTATGGAAATAGGAAGAGAAGAGCAACGTTTAAAGCTTGAGCTTGACTTGCTTTCGGTTCTTTTGACCCTTCCTTTCCTTTCTACAACAAAAAGCTACAATTTCTCTTCATCCCATGAATTTGTTTGGATTGGTCATTACTTTCCATTTGACCAATGATGTTAAAACCGGACCGGAGATTGAACATGTTTTCTTATTGGTTTACAGTCTGATCGATTCGACCGATCCAATTTAATTTATCTGAAATTTTCTCTTTTTTTTTTTAATTTTTTTTTAGTTTAAAACAGTGTCGTTTTGAAAAAATTCGGTTTAACCGGTCATCGATTTTTCTGATTTTTTTTTTCAAACCAATTTTTTTCGGTTCATAATTTATCTGATTTTTATGATTTAAAAACTAAATCAGTGTCCGATTCTCGGTTTAACTGATCTGACCTGTCGATTCGGTCTGATTTTAACAACATGGCATTTAACCAACCTTTTAAAGTGAACACCTTAACCTAGAAAATGGTTAAAGGTGACCCAAAATAGTTTCCATTCATTAGTGGATATTTAATTTTTATTCTATTCTTTTGTCAATTGTGCACAAAATTTTGTAAATTTAATTCATTAAATTATTTTTTGTTCAATTGTGAATTTCACATTTATAATTAAGAATTTATTAAAGCGAAAATCCGACTTTATATTTATAATTTTATACATATTAATTAGCTATGAATTAGGATTCACAATTTAAATGTAATAATTCATATCATTAAAAAGGGATGATGAAGAATAATGGTTTAATATACAAATTTACCCCAAACTTTAAACCCTTTTGCAATTATCTTCCTATTTTTAACTTTTAGACAATTTTAATCCAATTGAAAACTTAATTGTAATTGTACCATAAAAATTAAATTGAAAAAATCTGCATAATGTTTTCTTTTATATAATAAAAAAATTATTTTTGAGGGATCCATATCATCCATTTTTAACTTAATAAAAAATAAAAATAAATCAATAACTTAATAAAAATGAATAAGAAAATAAAAAACAAATCCTAGTCAATACATAGATTAATGCATTAGGCCATTTATTTATTTATATAAATTATATTTTTGTTGTATATATAAATTATAAATTTACTTATTAATTGTTACTAATTAAACTTCTTTGTCCTAATTAAAAATACCTAAAAAAACATTTCTATTTGTTTGACAAGGATTTATTTTTTTTATTTTTTCTTATTTATTTTTATTAAGTTTTTTTTATTTATTTCATATTTTTTATTAAGTTATTGATAGTCCCATAAAAAAATTTTATTGTATAAAGTGCCAATTAGGAGAGAAAATTATGCATATTCCCCCTCTCCTTCTCCTCAAAAAAATTAAAAAAAAAAAATAGTTTTTAGGGTATAATTGTAATTAAAATTTTAAATTGGAGTAAAATTATCTAAAAGTTAAAAATAGAATATAATTGCAAAAGAATGCAAAGTTTAGGGAAAATTTGTATGTTAGGCCAAGAATAATTAAATTTCTCGTGGATAAGTGACACATAGCCTTGTTTGTAAACTCAAATTTCACAAAAATTGAATTGAATTGAATTATATTTTACCAATTTATATGTTTAGAAATGTATAATTAATAGGATTTAATATATGGGTACAATGAGAAAATAATTACATTTTTTTATTTTTTAATTATTTAAAATAATAAAATTCAAATGAATTTTATCATATTAAAATTTATTTCAAATACATAAATTTTATTATTAATTGAATTGAATTTTATTAATATAATTAAATTGAATGGAATACAAAAGAAGTGCGAAAAATCAATAGTTAGTTCACCAACTCTAATTGCATTAATCTCTATTCACGTACAAATCTGACCAATCATCATATTAATCTTGTTAGTGATGGACAATTGCCACTAAAATCTTTTTATAAATACCTTTAGAAATAACTTTAAATATGTTCTTGCCAACCCTTTTCAAAACTCTGCCAAATTTTCATTAGCCATACATATATGTAAAAAATTTAGTTTTGATGTAAGTTGAGCATTTAACATTATTAACCAGTAGCGGGCTCGCATTTTATGTGATTTTGGTTATAACTTTTTATTTAATTTATGTTTTTTTTTTTGAAGCATCTTAACATACTAGAATTATTATTACAAAAATTTAAATATTATTTTTTGATAATTTTGAATATTAATATAAAAATATACATCGCTTAAGTTTATCACATGTGTCATTTGAAAAAATAATAAAATAATATTTTATATATTGATGTGTATAAATTTTAATTAAAAACTATGAAAATATAATAACATGAAAAAAATCGATAAGATGGATTCATATAAAATTAGTTTTTAAAAGAGTAATTAACACCTGATAAACAATTTTCTAAATAACTTGTGAGCATAATCTTTATTATATATTATTGGAATTTGGATTGAGTCGCCCATGACGAATTAACCCGGATCCAAATCTAATTAAATGAAAGTTACTTGATATATACATTAAATATACATATTCTGCGAACAATAGAATGATGAGTACATGAAATAAAAGGTAGAAAAATAACCTTCAACAAAACTACTTGCAATATGAAATTAAGAGAACAACTAATAAGTAAATAGGGTTGTGATCATAAGTGTAAATCCTAGTGATTTGTATTGGATTTAGTATTGGATAATCAACACTATTTATGGTTTTATCATAGGTAAGTAATTCTATTTGATTCTTTATTTAATCCGTATTATTATTTTTTTTATTCGTGAGAGAGTCCAATGGACTATAGGCTACATAATAAATAGTAACCATCCTCTTATACTCACCGTAAAGGTAAAATTTCACCTAACGCGGAGAAAGGTACTTAAACTCAAAACCTCTCGTTCCAAAAAATAATGCTCTTGCCTCAAGTGTTTAATCCGCATTATTTAACATATAGATATATAGATTAATTATACTATAAGAGATATCCAAAAATTTTATTTTTTAGGTTTACTTTGAGAACTACCCAAGGTTAGTTTGTGGTGTAAATAAAGTGATAAAACAAGGGTAGATTATATGTAAATAGATCATAATCATAACACCATCATTTTGAGGATTTTAATAATAATGTAGATCCAATTGATGATGAAACAAATAAAAAAAAATGCAATTAGAGGAAAAACAAAAGGAAAGTGAGAGTAGGGGGAGGGGGGGGCTCACAAGTTTTGACCCTTTGGACTGAAGCTCCCTATAAGAGCATATCATCACTTGCAAACAAAAATTTTAGCATAAGATATGGGACCCTATTTTTGTCTATCTTGCTTTGAAGCCCCCAATCAAAAAGCTACCTTTGCACCGCCACAGCTTCAACAAAATATTCAATTCCTACATATGATATAATTTAATTGTAATGCATCGCTCCACAAAAAATAATTTTGAATTTGAATTTTTCATTCTTCCAATACTTTAAAAAAAAAAAAAAAACCTTCACCAAAATGTCTAGTTTAAACAAGAAAACAAAATTTTAGAATCAATTAGAACATACTTGATATACTCTAAAATTAGGAATAAAATTCAATTTATGTAATAAGCTTCTATTTTTTTTCTTTAGTTTACAAATAATCTAAATTTTTTAAATATATTTTTTACATTTAAATAACTTCAATTTTTATTTATATGATATATATTTTAAAATATAATTATTAATTTAATAAATAAATTCTATATAATTATTTAAAACATAAATTTTAAAATAAATTTTAAAATTCTATTTCACTTAGATTTCGATTTTAAAGTGTACCAAACAAGCACTCAAGAAGCAAAATATAAAAAAATTAGACTTAGTAGATAAATTTACCCTTAACTTTGAGTGGTTTTGTAATTATACCATACTTTTTTTTATTATGTGTTAATACACTAATTTCGAAACTTAGTTGCAATTATATCTTATAGTTAAATTAAAAATAATAATAACAATATTCTCATATTAGTTTGAAGGAAAAAAGTGAAATTGACTTTAAAACTTATTATTATATCATACTATTAATTTAATTTTTAAATTTCAATAAACATTAATTGGGTTTTTTAATTTTTTGAATTTAATAAAATACTAATAATCAAATTAATTATTTAATTAATCAAATTTACAAAGTTAAAGAGCTCAATTAACTTCAATCGAAATTTAAAACTTAAATTGATAATATAATATAGTAAATAAATTTAAGGATCACTTTGATTTTTTTGACTTTTAATTAATACATTTTTTCTAACAATTGTAACTTGGAATAAAATTATAATTAAGTTTTGAAATTAGAGTATAATTGATAAAAAATAAATAATATGATATAATTGCAAAATCATGTAAAATTGAGGGCAAATTTATTTATTAAGAAAAAAAAATAGTAGTAACAAATACATGTGCCCCACCTTTGTTGGTATTATGGTATGGGTTAAGGTTAGCTAAAGGCTAATGATTGGTACAATACATAATATTTAGTAGTTACGTAACGTATGATATTAAAATATTTTTGTCGTCTCATGTTTGATTGGCATAATATAATCAATTTTAGAAAAATTAGTTTTTTTTTCTTAAATTTTGTTGATGGAGGAGTATGGAATTTTGTTTATTTATTGGGTAAAAGTATATAAATGAGATTTTAGGTGGATGTATTGGATCAGAAGAATTAAATATTTTTATGAATTTAAAAAGCCAATAAAAATTTAATATTTTCTCCATTTCTTTTTATCTGTCGTTTTTTAAAAGAATTTTTTTTCAAAATATATGTGTCACAACCCGACTCTAAGAGTACGTGACCGGCACTATAATACAGGAAAGTTTAAGGCTTCCAGAACCCGTAATCAGCTTGACATGACTAATCAACTGAAAATATACAAATAAATCATCAATCAAGGGCAAATGGCCCACATGCCAACAGAACCTATATCAACATCATGATGTGTCTATCTGATCACATCTCAAAATACCATCAGGTTTCTGTCTGGCAGAATATCTCATCATGACATATTACAGTCAACAGATATCAATTATCAACAATATTACAAATACAAACTCAGTCTACTGTAATTGCGAATTTCTAGAATTTTAATATAATACAAATACAAATTAATATAAAATTCACTGCTGGAGGAAATAGCAGGGAAACTCAACAGTAACAAAATAACTAGGCTCATCCTGCAACCTAAAAAAAAAAGTAATGAGACATGAGTGAGCGCCTCAGCTTATTGAGTGATACCAACTAATATATAATCCTGGTGCTCTAATATCAATCTAGCATTTATGCTCATGATACGTGCCATATATACAAATAATCAAATAATCTCACATAAGGATGAAAATCAGTCCACATAAATCACACTATACCACAAATCTGGAGAGTCGATCCCCCCTATCCTAACTCTCTGAAACCAATTACTATCACTTTAAAAAATCCAATACATAGGGTACCAGTCTTCCCTGGCCTAAGCCATACAGCCACCCGACTGGCAACAGCGAGCAATGAGCAAGCTCCTAAGCCGTCATACACCAGTCAAAACTCATCCAATCATAATCATCATATATCATAATCACAATCCTAGGTAATCCTTGTGTCATATCAATTTCATTCAGCATCCACAAATAATTATGCAAGACATAATTAATGAAACATTTATATATATGTGCCAAAATGCTCAATGATTATTTATAATGCATAATTATATACATATATTCATATGGAAAATGTAGATGCATGGAAAACAGGAAAATATATTAGAATCACTCACAATACAGGTGTGAAAAATCAAACTCGATCAATGACTTGGACCTAGGGCTACAGAAGATGGTCCTGGACGATCTAGAAAATACAGCATTAACGGATTATCAGAATAAGAATTTAATAAAAATTAAATATAGACACATCCTAAGACCGTAGAGAAATCTACCATAATATTGGCAGAATTTCTCCCAGAGTAGAACCAATCCACTGAAACTCAGATAACATACTCAACTTCGAATTATCGAATATTCAACTGGGCTCCCAATAACAATTCTTAAAATTAAACTCCAATAATATATATTATTCTCCAAATAACTCTAAAATAATATAATTACCTAAATTCTCATAAATAAATTCATAATTCGTTATCTAAATACAATTAAAAGTCGAGATTTATATCAAGTGACTCGGTTTAACTATCCGGAGTTACTGTCCAAAAATATCCGTTTCAGTGGTCGCTGGAATCCGGTCGCCGAAAAATGTCAACGATGTCGAATAACGGCAAAATTAGTACTAATGGATTTGTATTGAAACGTAGATGTCGAAAATATATATACCACTCTCCCTCACTCGTCAGAGAGTCGCCGAAAAACGTGTCGAAAGGTCGGTAACCTCATCGGATTCTGGCTAAAATTCAAACGTTTACCAAAAATTAGCAAATGAGATATTAAATCGAAACTTACGATAAGAGGAATTTAACGGTACCAAAATCGTCGAAAACGGAGGTCTGGAAGGCGGCGATCGGAGTTGATTTCTCCTCCTTCCTCTCTCTCACTCACTCTCTTTCTCTTTCCTTTATCTTTTATGTCTCTCTTTTTCTTTTCTTTCCATTATATATATATAATAATAATAAGTAAATAATTTTTAAAATTTACTTAAATAAATTCACTTTTTACTAAATAAATAATTTTACTTTACTAAAATAAATACCCAAATAATAATTTTTTTATATTTAAAATTTCAAGATATTACAATCTCTCCCGCTTAAAATAAATTCTTCCTCGAATTTGGGTAAAGATAGTAATTCATAAAAGATAATATATATCAATACATAAATTCTTAAAAGCATTTAAAATACTACATTTCAAAACAAATCAACTTATCACAAACAGATAAGGGTATTTCTCTCTCATCTCGGCTTCTACTTCACATGTACACTCTTAGGTAGTGTGATTACGCCACATAACCTTAACCATAGGAATTTCCTTAGAACGAAGCTTGCGAATCTGAAAATCCACAATAGCTACAAGAACTTCCTCATAAGACAGATTTTCACAAATATGAATTTCTTATGGCTGTAATACATTAGAAGGATCAGAAATATACTTCATCAACATAGAGATATGGAACACAGGGTGAACATGTGAAAGATCCGATGGCAAGTCCAAATGATATGCAACTACTCCAATTCTCTCAATGATCATATATGGACCAATATACCTTGGTGCCAACTTTCCTTTCTTACCAAATCTCATTACTTCTTTCATAAGAGAAACTTTCAAGAAGACAAAATCATCCACAACAAAAGAAAAATCTTTACGCTTTGGACCAATGTAACTCTTTTGCCTGCTGACGGCAGTCTTCAGCCGCTTTCAGATTATAGGAACTTTCTCTGAAGTAATCTGAACTAAATCAGGTCCTGCCAATTGTCTTTCTCCAACTTCTTCCCAACAAACTGGAGATATGCACTTTTTGTCATACAGAGCCTCATAAGGTGCCATTTCAATACTGGTATGATAGCTATTATTATAAGCAAACTAAATTAATGGCAAGTGTCAATCCCAATGACCTCCAAAGTCAAGTATGCACATTCGAAGCATATTCTCTAAGGTTTGAATTGTTCTCTCAGACTGACCATCTGTCTGAGGGTGAAAAGCTGTGCTGAAATCTAACCTTGTACCCAATGCATCTTGCAAAGATTTTTAAAATCTAGAAGTAAATTGGGGTCCTCTATCTGATACAATGGAGATTGAAACTCCATGCAAACAAACTATCTTTTCTACATACAACCTGGCATACTTAGCCACAGAGTAATTGACCTTAACAAGAATAAAGTGTGCCGATTCGGTTAATCGGTCCACGATAACCCATATAGAGTCATATCCTGCAATAGTCTTATGCAACTAAATCACAAAATCCATAGTGATCCTTTCCCATTTCCATTTAGGAATAGGAAGTGATTGCAACAATCCAGAAGGCT
The DNA here is from genome assembly GCA_949750685.1 of Vernicia montana. Lineage (NCBI taxonomy): Eukaryota > Viridiplantae > Streptophyta > Magnoliopsida > Malpighiales > Euphorbiaceae > Vernicia > Vernicia montana. The sequence continues at coordinate 9,175 of CATKHJ011068937.1, forward strand.
TCTGATGTTCCATCTTCACTTGTTGACAAGTTAGGCATCTAGAAACAAATTCAGCAACATCTTTCTTCATGCCATTCCACTAATAAATACCCTTCAAATTACGGTATATCTTTGTGGAACCTGGATGCACGTTATATGTTGCGAGGTGTGCTTTTTCCAAAATCTCTTTTCTCAAATAATCTACATCAGGAACGCATAGACGAGAACCGTGTCAAAGTACTCCATTATCATCAATCACAAAGTCTCGAGTACTGCCTTCCTGCACCTCATTTATAATTATGAATAACTGTGGGTCCCGTCTTTGAGCCACTTTAATTCTTTTCACTAGAACTGAACGGACTTTGAAATGTGCTAACAATACTCCATAATTGTGCACCTCTAACTGTAACCCTTCATCAAATAATTTTTGTAACTCTTTAACTATAGGTCTTTTCTCTACCACAATATGAGCTAAACTACCAGAGGACTTCCTACTTAATGCATCAGCTACAACATTTGCTTTACCAGGGTGGTAAAGAATGGTGCAATCATAATCTTTAAGAAGTTCCATCCATCTTCTCTATCTCAAATTCAAGTCCCTCTGATAAAAAATATATTTCAGGCTCTTGTGAACTATATACATCTCACAAGTTTCACCATACAAATAATGCCTCCAAATCTTCAAGGCAAAAATTACTGCTGCCATTTTCAAATCGTGAGTGGGATAATTTTGTTCATGCTTCTTCAACTGACGAGAGGCATAAGCAATCACTTTACCATGCTGCATCAAAACACACCCGAGACCAATTCTCGAAGCATCACAATAAACTGTGTAATCGCCTATACCTGAAGGTAAAGTTAATACTAGAGCTGAGGCAAGACAATCTTTAAGTCTTTAGAAACTATTTTCACATGCCTTAGTCCACTGAAACTTAACATTCTTCTGAGTTAATCGAGTCAAAGGGGCTGCTATCCTTGAAAAATCTTGGACAAAACGATGATAATAACCTGCTAATCCAAGAAAACTGCGAATCTCGGTAACTAAAGTAGGTCTTAACCAATTTGTGACAGCTTCTACCTTTTTGGGGTCCACCATAATACTATCCTTAGTAACGACATGCCCCAGAAAACCTACACTGTCTAACCAAAATTCACACTTGGAGAACTTAGCATACAGCTGATGATCCCTCAAAGTTTGCAAAACTATTCTCAAGTGTTGAGCATGCTCTTCAAGAGTCTTTGAATATACCAGAATGTCATCGATAAACACAATGACAAACCGATCTAGGAATGGTTTAAACACTCAGTTCATCAGATCCATAAACGCGACAGGTGCATTAGTGAGTCCAAAAGACATCACAAGGAACTCATAATGTCCATACCGAGTTCTAAATGTTGTTTTAGGAATATCTTCTCTCCTGATCCTCAATTGATGATATCCCGAACGAAGATCAATTTTTGAGAAACATTTAGCACCCTGAAGCTGGTCAAATAAATCATCAATTCGAGGAAGAGGATATTTATTCTTTACAGTCACCTTGTTCAATT
>CATKHJ011069358.1:0-11560 GCA_949750685.1 Vernicia montana
AGGCTTGCCCGAAAGATGACTTTACTTTGCCTCACATTGACTTATTAATAGACCGTATGGCAGGTGCATCAATGGTCTCCTTGGCGGACCTCTATGCATACAATCAAGTCCAAGTATATCCTCCTGATAAGGAAAAGACAACTTTTATAATAGAATGGGGCACCTATTGTTATCGAGTCATGCCTTTTGGTCTAAAGAACGCTGGGGCAACATATCAGAGGATGGCAACTACTATCTTCCATAACATGATGCACAAAGATGTCAAAGTATATGTAGATGACATGGTGATAAAATCAAAGACCCCTGAAGAACATCTAGAAGCCTTGGAAAGATTTTTCTTAAGACTCAGACAGTACAATCTCAAGCTGAACCCAGCCAAATGTGTCTTCGGTGCCTCCTCAGGTGTTTTCCTCGAAAATTTGGTCAGCCAACGGGGTATAGAAGTGGATCCTTCCAAGTCAAAGGCAATCATAGAAATGCCACCTCCTAAAACTGAGAAGGAGATCAGTGGTTTTCTAGGTCACTTACAGTACATCAGTCATTTCATTGCACAACTGGTAGATGTTTGCGGATCGATTTTCAAGTTAGTAAGAAAATGAGCCTCTAAGCAGTGGAACGAGGAATGCCAAAAAGCCTTTGATAGAATTAAGGAGTATCTGCTGAATCCACCCATGCTGCAGCCTCTGAGACCAGGTAAGCCATTACTGCTTTATTTATCTGTTACTCCAGAAGCTATAGGCGCAATGCTAGCTCAGAATGCCTTAGACACCTACAAAGAAAATGCCATCTATTACCTAAGCAAATGTATGTTGGCTCATAAGCTTAACTATAATCAGATTGAGCAACTATGTTTAGCTTTGGTGTGGGTATGCCAAAAACTCCAGCATTATCTATGCTCATACACAACCCATGTGCTAGCTAACAAGAGCCCTTTGAGATTCCTTATGGAGAAGTCAGTTCTTGACAGCAAAATGGCACGATGAATGGCAGTACTTTCAGCATTCGACCTAAAATATGTCTCGAGAAAAGCAGTAAAAGGAAGCATAATTGCTGACCAGCTGGATGCAACCCCTCTAGATGGTGAATCATTTGAGCCTGAATTCTCAGATGAGGATATCCTAACCATAGATCCTGAAGTATGGAAGCTATTCTTTGATGGTGCATCTAACAGCAGGGGTTATGGAGCCGGAATAGTTCTTGTCACCCCAAAAGGAGATCACCTACCCATAGCAATCAAGCTAGTCTTTGAAGTGACCAATAATGAGGCTGAATATGAGGCTTGCATATCTGGTTTATAGGTGGCCATCAACATGAGAATAGACTACCTCGAAGTCTACGGCGACTCAAACCTGATTGTCTCCCAAGCCCTTGGCAAATGGAAGATAATAGAAGAGCGTTTGGTTCCTTACCATCAATGCCTGAATGGTTTAGCGGAGAGTTTTTAGGAACTTTCCTTTCACTACCTGCCGAGGGCTAAGAACCAGTTCGCCGATGCCCTAGCCACTTTAGCCTCAATGATAGATGTGAGTGACAATGAAATACACAGGCCTATTGTCATTAAACTGAAGAGGCAGCCTGGGTATTGCGCCATGTGTATGAATCTTCAGTTAGCTGACATCAAACCTTGGTTTTGGGATATCCTCAACTATATTCAGAACGACAAATATCCAGAAGGGGCCTCCAAAGCAGATCGGAGGACCCTGAGGCAGTTAGCTGCTAACTTTATATCCAATGGGGACGTTCTATACAAAAGAGCCTGGGACAACATCCACCTGAGATGTGTGACTGAAGAAGAAGCCCAACAGATTATGGAATGGGTCCATGGCGGGGAAGGAAGCCCGCACATAAACGGCATTGCTTTGGCTTGGAAAATCATGAATCTGGGTTACTTTATAGCTGACCATGAATTGAGATTGTGTGAAGTATGTGCAGAAATGTCATAAGTGTCAAATCTTCACTAAGCTACAGCATCGGCCACCTGTGCCACTAAATCCCATAGCAACACCATGGCCCTTCACCACCTGGGGTATAGATGTCATCAGAAGAAACTCCCCGAAGTCCTCTAGTGGTCATGAATACATTCTGGTGGCTGTGGACTACTTCACAAAATGGATTGAAGCAGCACCATATCAGGTCTTAAACTCTAAAAAGGTGGCCCATTTCATTCGAACCAATATCCTTTATCGATTCGAAACCCCCTTCGAGATAATCACTGATAATGGCTTCCACTTTCAGAAATAAGTAGTCTGACTACTCCAAAAAGAAGGAATCCAGCATCACCGCTCCTCTCCTTACCGGCCACAGACTAGTGGAGTAGTTGAGACTGCCAACAAGACCATCAAGACCATTTTGTATAAGACCATTGTGAAGCACAGATACTGGCATGAGCATCTACCTTACGCTTTATAAGGGTACAGAACCACAGTCTGCACTCCCACGGGGCGACCCCATATGCTTTGGTCTACGGAATGGAGGTTGTCCTCCCCATTAAAATGCAAATTCACTTTGCTAGGGTGATGAAAGAAAGCCAGCTAAACAAAGTAGAGGCTATCATGACCAGTTGAATGCCATCGATGAGAAGAGAATGGATGCAATGTACAGAATTCAGGGTTATCAGCAAAAACTCGCCAGACATTTTAACAAGAAGGTGAAAGACAGGGGTTTACAAGAGGAAACCTGGTCTTGAAAGAGATCTGAGCTCCTGTGTATGACCCAAGAGGAAAGTTCAGACCAAATTGGGCTGGACCATACGTACTCAAAAAGATATTATCGGGCGGAGGCGCTATCCTCATGGACGTGAACTGAAACGAGTTCTCTAAACCTTGCAACCTGGATCAGCTGAAGAGATACTTTGTCTGAAATTGATGTCTGCATTTAGTTTTGTTGCATCTGTAATCAGAACTACATGAACCTGATTCTCTCTAAAAGAAAATGATAGAAAAATGATGTAAGGGATACGTAGGCAGCCCAACTCGGGTGCAGTCCAAATCATAGTACAAAGCATTTTTGTTTTACATAACAAAGCATATCATTCTCGTTTCCTCTGTGCCTAATGCATCATCCATTTGATTTCTTTTGCCTAAACAAAAAATAATAATAATAAAAATAATAATAATAAAAATAAATAAATAAAAGAAAATGCTCGCTAAGCCGAAAACCTAAAAGGGCGGTTTAGGCAAAAATTAAAGCAAGCTCGTCGAGTTAAAAACCTGAAAGAGCGACTCGGGCAAAAATCAAAGCTAACAAAAAAATGCTGAAAAGTGCTAGCTAAGTTGAAAACCAGTAAGGGCGGCCTAGGAAAAAATCAGAGCAAAATAAAAAGATGTTTCATATATCGATGATCAGATTTTACAAGATACAATCCATCATCACAAAAAGGATAGCCTTTCCTATGTCATCTATAGCTTATCCTGTATCGTGTAGTCATATCAGCTTGCAGGCATGAACAAAAAGAAGATCTGCAGCAAAGGTCTAAACGGCTACAAAGTAAAAACATGTATCAATGTCATGTCCAAATCTAGACTATCCTCCTCCTCCTCCTCCTAGGATGCACATCCCATGTGCTATCATCCGAGTATGAGCCCCTCACAATCTTGTGAATCTCCTCTAAGGTCACGTCTGTCCTCAAAGTCTCAGTAGTCCCCTCAGTTGTAGTAGGCGGAGCACTGGAAGAACCTGAGCTGACCACCACGATCGTCCCAAAAAGCCTAATCCAAGTCCTTGCAGCTCCAGAACTGCTCCCAGAAATCTCCCTCTATGTAATAGCAGCCCGAGAACCAGTCCTCGCTGCTGCAATAGGAATCCCCTTGGAAACAGGAGAAATAATAGTCCTCCTCTCCGCTCTAGCAACAATAATCCTCCTCTGCACCACGACTGTAGTGTCCACCTGCCTCCTTACTGCAGTAACTGTCTCCACTGTCACTGCTACTATGGTCTAAGTCACTGATGCAGCCTGAGCAACCTATAGTGTCGAGCCCTCTATGGATCCTCTATTCCCCTCCAAAGGTCAAGTCACCCCCTCCGTATGTCCCATCGTCCCATCATCCGCAGCACCTCCGGCAATCTCTCCCTCCTCCGGGGTGTCACCCTCTATCTCTTTGGGCAAAGCAGCCTAGTGCTCTCTCTCAGTAGGCCAGACCACCTTAACCAACCAACTGGTATACCCCTCGGTAGTCCTAAAGCCGATCCCTGGACGTACCGCATAATAACTCCTCATCCAGCCACCCTTGATAGCTCTGGCAATGGGAGTTGTAATCTATGCAGACTCCAAGAAGGGTATAATTGGGGGCACATCCTGAGTCTGGCCTATCTACTTCATAACTCTCATCCCCTGATAAAAGGTCGTCCAGCTCAGACCAAGCAAATAAACCACCTGATACCCGTGACTCATGGTCATGAAGGACCTGATGCCATACCACTGACAATACCAAAGTATGTCCTCTGGGGAAACCTCTAGCAACCACCCTATCCACTCCCTAACAAAGCCTCAGCGAACCTGGATCGGCCTCATGCGATATAGAGAAGCCGTGTAAGGACTCCTCGCTGGGGTAGCCACCACTCAGAGATGATCCATGAGCCAGACCTGCAAGATAACCCAAAAATCCAAAATCAGACACCTATAAAGCATCAACAATAGGAAGGGTAAGATAGACATACTATTCCCTCACCTGAAGAAAAATAGGAGAAACAGTCCATCTCTCCAGACCTCGTACACAACAGTCCAAACTCAATAATGTCTCAGCCAACACTGCCCCAGCCACAGAATGACTCTGCTCAATCTAGAGTACCAAGCCAGTCACTCTAGCGTCACCCATCCGACAGAACTAGGGAACAAGTGCCCTGCTGTCAAACAGAAAACTAGAGCCCTCATCCTGAGTCTCTATCTCCTTATGTCTCCAGAGTCACCAATATCCTGAAACTCTGCAATCACTGCAGTCTGATCCACCTGGCCATCAATAACCATCTGGCTTGCAGCATCCTAAGGCAAGTCTAAAAACTCCTGAAAAATTTGAAAATGCCCCACTCTAAACTCTGGCACCACCAGTACCGCCTTAGGATAGCAGCCGAGTATGGTGCTGAACCCCTCAAATGTGGGGCAAAGCTCCTCCATGGCCGTACCTAAGCGGAAAACACGGGCCACCGGATCCCAGAACCTAAAACGAGCCCTCAGAAAATCCGAATCCACCTAAACTTCTCGCAGAGTCACCATCGCTACAATGCCATATCTACCCAAATTTATTCTCTCCACCTTCTCGAGTTTCTTGGTCCATACATGCATGCTATGACTGATATACAGCTTTATGAATGTGAAAATTGAAAGAAAGTAAGTGAATGAGTAATAGAAAAATGAAAACTGGTGAAGAATTTGAGAAACGAGCATAGTTTTGGCACAAAAATTAAGAAACGGTAAGTTCTGCCTCGGGATGGGAGCCTATTTATAGGCAAATGGCAATCACATCAAGAAGAGAGAGAAAAGCTGCCAGAAAATGTATTTGCCACCAGATGCATTGACGAATTCGCTAGGGCATATGGCGGCAGCCGCCATAAGCATTGGCGAATTCGCCAACCTTGCTGGTGGACGCTCGGCTTTTCCTGCCCTTTTCAGTTTTCTAGTCTCCCACAGCACCAGCAGGGCCCCACATCATGGATTCAGGCTGTTTTCTTTTCCCTCCTTGGGACAAAAAACAGGACTTTTCTAGAGTTTTTCAAGACCGAGGACAAGCGAAAGTAATAAATCAGAACCATAATTCAACGAAAGTCAAGTTTTAAGTCATGCATTCTCTGCACAAAAATTACATATATGGCATATAATTCTTTTTATGATTTTGCAGAACAGCCATTCACGACGCATAAACATACATGGTAGAGTAAAGCATTGAAAGAATTGCATAATAAATCATGCATACACGAGCATACATTATTGGCATCATTAAAACACATAACATGAAATAAAAGTGCATACATCAGTGCATAATCATAGTAGTATAGTAACTAGTGGAAGTACTATCTCCTGCCAGGGGAGCAAGGAAAAAAGAAAAAGAAAAGAAGCAAATAACAGATACAGTGCCACCGTCTGCCAGGGGCATACAGGTACAGTCATACGGATAATGCTACCGCCCTCTAGGAGCATCAAAGATACAGTCATCCGAATAAGTACTATCTCCCATCAGGGGAGTAAAAAGAGAAACAAATAAAAACAGCAGCGAAAGCAAGTCAACGTCGGCACCAAGTCAGCAACGGCTATCAATCAGAACCTGCCGCCTCTCCTCCTCCTTCGAGGAGCATCCTCATCGCCTGCCCCCTGTGACTCTAAAATGCCAAGACGAGTGAGAAGTCCGGCCATAGCTACCTCCATCCTATGGGAGGCGCAGTAATTGCGCTGAGCGTAGTCTCCAGGAACCTGTGTGAAGATAATGTCAGATGTTTCAAATCCTTTCCAAACACAAAAGAGGTATAATGAAAATCCTACTTAAAGATCATTTCCAAAGGTGGGAAGAACAGAAAGGTACCTGGGCAATATCATCAGGGATCATCCACTTGCCCGGGTGAATGATATCAGGAAGTTGCCATGTCCTCATGATACCATCTGCACCATGATATACAATCTGCTCAGGGAGCTGGTATTCTATACTCCAATTCACCCCATCAGTACTATGGCTATGACTGACACCGTGACCAAACTCGGGAATATACCCCCCAGATGAACCAGCCGAAGGGATCTCAGGAGCTGCCAGAGGAATGGGCTCCCTCGGGATGGTAGAGGAAGTAGAAGATCATCCCTGCCATGTAATTTCCCGCATCAGGAATCTATCACAGAACTCCAAGTAGTCTAGGTTAGGGCGCTGATGCTGGTACGCCTCCTAGGAAGCTTGGATATCAGTCCCATAACGTATATCAACTGGTGGAAGGCCGGGCACACACCAAGATCCCAAAACCTGGAAATGGACTCTATCACGACCCATCTTCAAAGTCACGATGATCCTAGGGCATGGGATAACTTAAGGTATCCGAAGACTCGTAGAACCCATAAACTTAAACATTCAATTAAAATTTTTACAACATAATAACTTAATATGGAGTATATCCTTAATTGATAACTTGCACAAGATCACAACCTGCATACAAATATACACTTCCAATACCCAACCTCATATCCTTACTTCATTCAAGCATATCATAAAATCTCCCATGCTCAATTCCATAATCCTAGGAAAACTAACATTTTGTATATACATACATAAACATGATCTTTGAACATACTAATTTCATATATACATTTTACACATAAAAGTAAGTTTAATACTTTATACTTTCTATATAAAACCTATACATCATTGGAGCTTCTAGAGTGGAGCAACTTTAAAATATAAACTTTACATGTTCTTGTGATTCCTCGATGAAGAAAAGATAGTCGAGGAACAACTCTTATACTAAACCTGAAAAAAAAATTAGGGGAGAGGGGTGAGTATAAAAACTCGGTAAATAAATAATATATATTATGTACGTAAAATGCAATCATGCATTAATATTTTTGTTTTTAAAACTTATATATTAAAATTTCAATTATAAAACTAGCATGATGACTTGAATAAAAATATAAGTGCAGTTACGTAATGACAATTTAAAAACTTAGTTATATGAAGCAATATATTAAAAATGATATACAATAATTATGGCCTTATTAACATTGAGACAGAAATCAGCTTTTAACTGGTAACTTGTAACTTGAACTTGTATTTGTACTTGTATCATGAAACGTAAGACTAATCAGGTACTTGCGCCCTAGGGCACTTAGCCCCCCTAGGTGGAACCTTAACAAATTTAGCCCTGTCAAGTGAGCTACTATGTACACATAGCTTGATGGAACTCCCATCATTCGGAGGATTTCTGTTGCATGGTTCACATATTCATCTTGTAATAAAGAAAAATAATTTACTACTTATAAATATAATCATGAAGTAATTATAGAGCGTGGTAAATTCATGGATATCATGAACATGTAAATTATGTGATTTGAAACTTGAACTTCATTCTTGTAAATTCACGCACATAAGAACTTGATAATTTAATCAACTTGCGATTGCATGCTTTCAATAATGCATCAACATGAATTCTCATAATAATTCATGAAATTTGATAAATTCGTGAAAGTCATGAACATGGAAATAATGTATTCATGAAACTTGAAATATTAATCTTGTAAAACTTTATCATGTAAAAACTTATGAATTTATAAGTTATAAATATAACATATCGTTTTCATGGAAAAATTATAGTGAATCATGGAATAAGAAATCATTTCCAATAACATGCAACTTGAAGATTTAAAATTACAAATAAGGGCATAACATATATTATCTACTCACCTCATCGCCTACCCTCCTAATTAACACAGACAGAACGGGTAATCCTCTACTTCACAATCTCTTTCCTTATCTTGATTTCCTCTTGATTATACTCCAATCATCACATTCAAATCACATTTTACACACAACCAACTCATATACACTATTAAGAAAATTTTAAATAGCAAAAACCTTAATTCCATAGGGAATAGCCGAATAGAGTTATGTTCTAAGGTTTCAATAATTCAATTTCCATTTCACAATTCTTAAACACTATTCTAAATGCGAGTTCTTAATTATTCAAAGGAATTATTATTTCCCCTTATTGATGATTATTCCTTCACTAACTGCCATATGCCTATGTTGTACATAGCCATTCATCCTTTAATCCATCATCACTTTGACTTTCTACTCTTAAAATATCTTTGTTAGGTAAAAAAATCTTTAGCCATGGGTATATGAAACTCTGATTCTTCGAACTAGTGGGAAGATCTATGTAATTTTTGGAAATAGGAGAGTTTGACATCCGGATTTTACTCATTTTGAATATACATATACAAGTCTAATTAATATAGACTTGACTTTATCTTTTCCTCCAAGAAGAAAACTCATTAGTTTGAATAATCAATTTTTAAATTTTTTATCACTTTGATTAATGAGTTAAGCAACATGCGCCAACCCTTATTCTCCTTTTTAATATTCCTTTAATTTCCTTTAATTTGTACCCAAATACTCCATACATACATTCTTTCAAGCTTAATTATCAATATTAATCAACCAAACAATAATTCATTGTCCAACATCTCTATTAGCCGAATATATATATATATCTATATGTGTATATACAATTGTAATCATTATTCAAGTTAATCATTAACGTTTAGGTGGAGTAATCATCAAATTCAAACATGTATAAGCCTAATTAATCATTATATGAAACATACAAAGTCTTCTTCCACCAAAAATTCACTATGGTCGAACTTATTTAGAGGAAAAGGAGAGGAAATTTTCAAAAAATTTAGCAAAGAACTTTAGAACTATAGTTAGGTAATCAAAAGGAAGATATTGTATAAAGAACTTACCTCAAAATTGTAATTCCTTCTTTATATGAAGCGTGGGCCGAATATAGGTCAGAGAAGAGAAAGAAATTTCTGAGTTCTTTAGTGAATAAGGTAACAGGTAGAGAGTGGTGGGGAAATGATAATAGAAAATAAATTTATATAATTATTTTATCTATTAAATAATATATGTGGTGGTGATTATTTAGATTTTACAATTTAATTTAATGGACTTGGATATTTGTTTAGTAAAATATAATGAAAGGAATTATCACATAATTTAGAGTTTTAGTGCTCCATTCCATCACCAAAATCGGGTACACCACCTTGTGGGGCTCAATTTCCACTTTATTAATTTTTTTTTATCATTTTCATTATCTTAAATTAGTAATTATAATATTTTCTCATAATTTTATTATATTCTTTCATAATTTTATTTTCAAATATTTATTATTAGTTAATTAATCATTATTTATTCATCTACAATATTGCAATATTCATGTATATAAACATTTAATTCATATCATTAATTCACATAAAAAAAATTCATGCAGAAAATTTCACTAGGCTTCAAACCATATTTATATAATTAGGAAATTAAATTCCATTGTCCAAGACTTATAATTTGTGCTTCGACTAGGAAAATACCTAGGGTATTACAGACTCTCTCGCCCAAATAGTACAGTCGGAAGTAGGAAGACCGCAATAACGCCTGTCTACAGGGAAAGAGCCTCTACAAAAGTCGCATGGGGAGCATACAACATCCTCTCTCCGAAAGGTCTGGTAATCTATCATAAAAAATCGGCAAGCACGTCAGAGCAAGACAACAGAAAATAGGTAAAAGACAAGGAAAATACATGCTGGACAGTTGTGAACTCTTAATTTTGTACCTCCAAAATTATTTTTAAACTCTCTAAAACTTTCCGGAATATTTTTCTATTTAAACCGATACTTTTCGGACCCTGACCGGACTTTCTGTACCAGACAACACTTTCCCAAAACTGACCTTATTTTCTCCATAACTGACTGTTAAAATGTCCGATAATTAATTTTGAGTCCACCAATACTGACCAGTAATTTTTCAGACTTTAGAATACCCTAGAAACTGACCCGAAAGTTTCAAAAATTAACCCGAAAACTAAAATAATAATAAAAAAAAAGCTGAAAATCAAATTCTGAAAGTCGGCTGCCGGAGCACCTGGCGGATCCACTGGACTCTCCAGCGACTCCGCCAGGTCTCTCGGCGGCAGCCGCATGAGCTCCTGGAGGATCCACCAGGCCTTCTGGCGGACGCCGCAAGGACACCTTGCGGACGTGGGTGTTTTTGACATGCGTCCGCGAGAGCGTCTCGCGACTGACTCCCTTTTGCGCTGAAATACCCTTTTGCCCATCTTTTTTCTACTTTTTAGGCCCTTTTTGGTCTTTTTTCACCCCTATTTGCTCCTATAAATACCCCATCCATTCCTTTTCAAAGACACACCCTAGAGCTAATATTGATGGCTATCTACTATTCTCTTTTTCTCTCTCTCTAATTAGTTTTCTCACTCATCAATTAATTAATTAATTAATTTTTCAATTAATTTTAATCTCAATTAGTTAATTAATTAAAAATCAATTTTAATTAATTAATTAATTTTTTAATTAGTTTTAATCTTAATTAATTAATTAATTGAAAACTAATTTTAATTAATTAATTAATTTTTCAATTAGTTTTCACTCAATTTGATTAATTAATCATTTTAATTATTTGAAAATTGGGTAATTAACCCACCAAATCATTAAATTAATTTCTTATGAGATTAATTTAAATCCATCTTCCGAAACCAATAAAACATAATTTTGGTCCGCAAAAACCACTCCGCCCAATCAAAATCTCCCAAAAGAAGGTACATCATCTTATCTTACCAACCTCAAAATCACTCAAAATCAAATCAAATCAATTTGACCAATCCCTAAACCCCTCTACCTCATAGTGGAACGAACTACGTGGGTTTTGATCTCCATTCAGTGGGATACGTAGGCACACTTGGAATCTAAATCCAAGTCTCAAATCAAAATCCCAACCAATCCCCCTTTTTATTTTTCATGTAAATGTCAAATTAGACTTTCCTTGTAAATTTCAATTAAAGCAGTTATCTATTTAATTATTTTGGAGTA
>CATKHJ011069572.1:0-15452 GCA_949750685.1 Vernicia montana
AATGTCAGTTTGAATAGAAAAATATTCCAGTCCGCTTTGGTAGGTTTGGAAATATTTTTGTGACTGTTTGACGGTCTGCTTTGGAAAAAGTCCGGCCTGTCTCGGGAAAAAGCTGTCTGGTACAGGTGGTCCGATCAAGACTGGAAAAGTACTGGGTTGACTAGAAAAATATTTTGATCATTTCTGTGAACTCAGAAATAATTTTTGGAGATGCAAAATTGAGGGTTCACAATGGGTAACTCATGCTTTACTAGATCTCGATCAAGGCCTGGCATCTCGTTATAACTCCAAGCAAAATAATCATTGAATTCCCTTAATAAGGCAATTAGCTTGGCTTCAAATTCGGCGTTTAATTTAGCACTAATAAATATAGGCCGAACACCCTCTTCGGTACCTAAGTTGATTTCTTTCAAATGATTTTGCACTTCGGTGGGTTCATCTTGAAGCTTAAGAGATATGATTTTCAAGTCTTTAACTTGCAGGTGGGCTGAGGGATCTTATTTTTCATCCTCGTAAATGCATTCATCCATAACTATGTTACACTCTCGGAGAAGAGCCCCAATCTTCTTCCAGTACTCTCTATATTGTTTGGACTTAACCATTAACAATGTTGGAAGATGATGCTCGGCTGGTGAGACGAATTGATATAGGCCGAAATAACTCATCGGCCAAAATCATTGACTAATCTAAAGATGTCACCTCAGGCCGCTTCCTGGTACACTTGCCATTCTCTGAGATAACCAACTTTGTCACTCTGATTTGAGGTTCATAGAAAAAAGCATTCGACATATGGACTTCTTCCCAAAAAGGATCTAAGTTAGCATGTAGAATCTCTACATACCCTTTCCTGAACATGATGAGTATTTGATATATGGATGACGGGATGCAACCATTGGAATGTATCCAGTCTCGGCCTAGTAAGATGTTGTAATTGCTTCTTACATCCACCATAAATACTCCTTCAGGTTGAACTGCACGACCGACCTTTATTTATGCCGAGATGAATCCTTCTGCCATTGTTTTCCCTCTAGTGAAGTAGGTCATTGAAACATCGACCTTTTTGAGATCTTTTTTGCTTAACCCGAGCTTCTTCAACATGCATAAGGGCAAGATGTTCACCCCTACTCTGTTGTCTACTAACACCTTATTGAGAACTATCCCATTAATCCCAGCCTTGATGTAGAGTGGTCGAATATGATTAGTTAGGCATGTGGGAGGTTCCTCAATCAATACTGATTGTTGAACCTCACCTTCCCCTTTATATGTTGGTTTAGCTTTCAGTACATCTCCATCCAGTGTAGACTGTAGAAAATCATTGGGCAGATAACATACCATATTAATGCTTGCCCCCAAGCCCGCTGCAATCATTTCATCAGGTGGAATCGATGAATCGTGCTATCTGGCTACCTCAGTTCTTATCCATTATGGTGCTCAGGTTGTTTTGCCTTGGGTAGCCACACCTTTCTCCTCTTATTATTTAAGCCTGATTCTTCTACTTGGTAAGGTTTTGGCTTGCCATAAGGCTGATAGAGTTTAGCTTGGAATGTGACTCTTTTAGCTTCATCCTCTAGCAACTAAACCTCCACCTCAATAGCCTTTTGCTTGTCTTGAGCTTGCACTCTTTCTTGTATCTTGGTTGCTTTAGCCACCTGTTATGCCCTTTCAGCTTTTCTTTGCCTCTACATCCTCATTTTTCTAGGTCTTTTTAAGGATCGACATATTAGATTGCTTAGGACGAAGCTTATCTAAGACACTCTTCTTTCTGAGAAGTATGTATTTCCCACTTTTTAATATACCAAAGATTTGATTTGAAGGTGCTAGGTTCTCTTAGCCGAGATGTAGTTTGGTCAATTTGGCTCGGCCCAAATGACTGCCCCTACCCTTAGTAGCCAGTGGTTTGGGTTGTGTCCCTATTGGCCTCATTTCTTCATACATGTACCAAATTGAGGGTTGCCTCTATTTCACACCCAACACATCCTTCCATTCCCTATATTTCTTTAGTCTAATATATGGAGTGTAAGGTTCAATATAAGGACACTTGTCCTCTGGTTCCTTGTGCTTCGGCATCACCTGAAACTCAAATTTACATGAAGGACAAACTAGATAAGTATTAACCTTACCGATTTCAAGTTGAGGACTTTTAGCATTTTGGTTACCATTTATCCATGCCTTCTGTCGTTCAGGCTCTACCATTGGCCTTTTCCCTTTGGCCTTCTTTTGTAAATCTACTTTTTCCTTAGGTCAAACCATTGGTCTCAGATGTAAGTCCCCCGCCCCCAATATTTTGATCCCAATAGTATTGATCTCAGTCATATTGATCGATGTCTTAAGGAACGGGTTAATTTCCACCAACAATGCTTTTCCTTTATTCAGGAATGCAAGCCTTGCTTCTTAAATAGCCTTCTGGATTACATTCCTGAAGACTATACAGTTGTTGGTGTGATGCCAGTAGGAATTGTGCCATTTGCAATAATCTCGCTTAGCATGTTCTTCAATTAGGGGAATGATGTGCCCAGCCGATAGAGTAATTTGATTATCCTTAAGCAAACAATCAAATATCTCATTGGCTTTGTTCAAGTCAAAGGAGTACTCCTTTGCTATTTTGTTAAGTTATATTGCCTTGTTTTTTTTTTTAACATTGAGGGTTTACTTAAGGTCAAACACTTATATGGGATATCTGTTTTGAGTTTGGCCAAACACACTTCCTAGTCTGAATATGAAACCTCATCCTGATCAATAGTTTAGATTTCTAAGGGATCTCAATAATACATCCTTCTGGATGAAGTCTTCCTCAGATCTTTCTCATTGAGCAATCGCTCATAACCGTTAATTCGGTTAAGGAGATCATAGAAGTCCCAAAATTTATGGCTTTCAAAGTGTTCTCTGATAGTAATGTTCATGCCACTAAATGCAAGGTTGACTAACTCGGCTTCTATGATATTGGCATTGCAATAGACTTTAACCTTTCTGAACCGAGTCATGAATTTCTCAGCCGACTCACATGGCATATGAGCAGTCCTTGCCAAGTCGGCCAAAGTGGTTGCTGGGGGAGTTCAGTAGAACTCTGTATGAATTTGCTCTTCCATTTAAGCTCAAATAGTGATAGAATTCGACCTGAGGTTAGTATACCAGGTAAAGGCCGATTTTGTTAGAGTTACCGAACAACCAAAGCTTGACAAATTTTTCGGCTGATGCTTTCCCATATTGTGTAGTGAATATGAAAATGTGCTCAACAGTGTATGCATTATCCTCCCCAGTGAACAGGATAAAATCAGGGATTTTATAGCCTTTGGGAAATGGATATACTCAGTCAATCCAATTAGGGTAAGGTTTCTTATACACTAGCTGAGCAGTATCGCTGAAATCAACCCTCATCCTTCTTAAAGCCCTCATGAGGTCATTGTCTATTGGCTGGTGGTTTCTGTAACCATTTGGATTTCTTTCCCAGTTGTCTCTATCATCATACTCATTATTATCAGGCCAATAGTTTGGCTGCCTATCATTTTCTTGATTATACTAAGGCTCATAATCTCTCATGTTTTCATATCTATTGTCATTTTGATAATCATTATTATAAGGTGGGAGATTATTACCTGGGTTGGTTAGGCCAGCTTGCAAGTAATCCCTTCGTGGTTCTTCATTTCAATTTCTATCAGCTCGACGCAATAGGTTTGCTTCACCATACCGAAGCTCGTTCCTCTGGTTAGGGACATTCTTTCTAAACTGGTCGGCGAAGTTCCTGCTTCTGGCGATATCATCATTTCTTCCTTCCATTAGCATGGTGAATTGAATCAATGTTGTTGTGAACCCATTTAAGGATCGATCAATTGATCATTGTACAGTTCGATTTTCATCCACCGTTGGCCTCATGACAACCGCGCTTTGCTTGACCATCCCTAGGTAGAGGTAATTATTTTCTCGGGCTACGCCATCAATAATAACCCTTTGATCAGCTGCACTCATCATAAGCAGCTTTGGTAAGATCATCTCCAGATTGTATTTGGGATCATTAGTTTGAAAGTTCTAAATCCTAGTCTCCTCGGGTAGTAAAGTATCCCTTGCTATTTTAGGATCGTCCACATAAACTCCTTGTTTTAGCAAGATCCCAATGCACGTTGACTCTCTGTTCGTGTTCTTTTTTAACTGTGAGGCCGATGAAGGTAGGTTCCCAATCCCAGTGGTTGATGTTCGGCCATCGGTATTGCCAGGTTTATCTATGGGCTTACTAGTTCGAGCATCAGCGTTGTTTCTAGTATTAGACATCTTCTTGACTTAAAAAGGTCCCACTAGGCATTCCAAAAAGATGTTAACCCTGAAATTAACCTAAATAGATTAATTAGAATTAATACCTTTAGATTGTTATAATTAAGAGATATTTGTTTCAGTTCTGTCAATATTGGATTGATTAAGAACAATACAATTAATTAACATTATCTATGGTATATAGGTGTCAAAGCGCTGTCAACTGTTAATTAGGAATCTGTGCAAGAAAAGTAACCTGACTTTTTGGTATATGGGTGATCGGCACCGTCAACTTTCATTCAGAAGTTTGATATATAGGTTGCGGGAAGCCGTCAATCAAAGGGAGTGAATATCTAGGTTATAAGAAACTGTCAATTCTAAGGAAAAATGGGTGATCACACAAATTCTAGAGCAAAGTTGGTTGTTTATTGAAATGAGTGATAACTTTCATTATGTGTTTACATAATTATTTATAGAGTATCTACAGGGGTAGTATCGTAATTACAATAAAAAAGTAAAAAATCCTAATCTATTATGGCGGCTTTTACAAAAGAGTTGGGCTCATTATGTGCATCCGGGCCCATTTTAGATTTAGTTACATGGATTGTTCCAGATCCAGGTTCCAAAAGAAATTGGACCCAACTATCACTTTTTAGAATGGCGTTAACACTCTGTTGAATTTGTTCATGTTTATAGGAAGGTTTACAGACCTGGTCCGGTCTTAGAACCGATAAAGGCAAAGGATCACGGAACAAAAGTTCAACCGGGGTCGAACCGTAATTAAATTAAATATATAATAAATATTATATACAATATATTATAATTAATATTACATATGTTTTAGCATTAATTAATTAATTTATATATATATATATATATATATATATATATATATATATATATATATATATATATATATATATATATATATCTGTGTGTGTACTAATTTGGTAGATTTAAGGTATATTAAATTTAATAGACTTAATTATTTTAAAAAAATTAATGGATATACTTCTTCAAATTGAAAGGAGATAAATAATTAAATTATTTTAATATATATTAAATATTAAATTTGGGGAAAAAGTAACAAGATGTCCACTTGGCTTAGTGGACAGTGAATTGAAAGACTTTTAACAGGACAAGTGTTTAATTATCTGCAAAAATATTTTTTCTAATTATACTTGAAAACCAATTGGTTCACCCATTCGAACCATGACCGGTTCACCGATTACCCGGTCGATTCAAATTTTTTTTATCGATTTTCAATAAAAATGGACTTATTATATAAGCCGGACCAATCAGTGGTCCGGTTCATGGGTTTCCTGATCAGGTTCGGATTTGACAACATAGGTTTATAGGAAAGAAAACTCTTTTGCAGACTGTCTTGCCATTGCTGTTTTTCGTCCTTCTCCTTTTATTGCTTGGCTTTGATTTTCAAGCTATATCTTTTTGTTCGATTGTTTGCTGCATTTGAGTTTTGTCCGTTTGGTCCAAGTTTGGATGATGTTTTTTCAGCTTATTATGTTTTATTGTTGTATTATTTTCATGCTTTTGGCTAGGGATGGCAATAGGGCGGAGCGGAGGTGGGTACTATCCCCATCTCTACCTTAGCGGGGAATCCTCATCCCTGTCTCCGCCTCACATGCGGGGACTATTTAGTCTCCATCCTCATCCCTGCGGAGATCCCTATTCCCCACTTGAAATTTTTGTTTTATTTTATCTCCTTTTAATTTTATATGTTTTTAGATAGTAGAATCTAAAATATAAAAATTTAAAATTTAGACTTTAATTAGGTTTAAACTGATTCCAATATTTTTAAATTAAAACTTGTCAGTATATATATATATATAATTGGAGGTATTTTGACTATTAGTATTATTTATATATTTTATTATTTTTTATATATTACTTATTAATATATATACAATATTATTTATATATTTTTTTATATTTATAAAATTCATAAATAATAATTGAAAAAATAAGAATAAATTTATGTAGAAAATATTATTAGATTCAGACACACAAAGTATAAAGAGATGAATCAATTCATTCTAAAATTCTTCAGAGTTATCATGATGTGAGAGAATTATAAAGAGTAAGTGATAAAATTAGAAACTATAATACATATATATATATATATATATATATATATATATATATATATATATAAAATGGTAATTAAGTAATATAATTTTTATATGAAGGATAATTAAGTAAATATAATATCAGGTCCCCATGGGGACGAGGATCCCGTAAGGTGGGAATACACTCCTCATCCCCATCCCGTCTCACTAACAGGAAGAAATATCCCCCTCCCCGCCCCCATAAGAATAAAAATCTGAAAATTTCTGCCCCATTCAGAGCAAATCCCACAAAAAATAAAGATTCTCTACCCTATTATCATCCCTACTCTTGGTTGCAACAACTCCATTAGGCTTTTGGGTGTATCATGGTAGCCTGTTGGCTTGGGTTTTAGCTTTTTGGTTGTTGCTCTGCTGCTTCTTGCTTTTGTTAGCAAATTTTGTCTCATTTCTGACTTATCAAAAAAAAAATTAGTAATTGGATTATTTCTTTTTTCATAAATTACTTTTCATATATATTTTTTTATATGAGAGATATTAATGTGCAAAAATTTTATTAATATTAAATAAAATAAGAAAATGGTAACATTAATGCCAGATCAGAAATTGTTAGGGCAAGAATGCTAAAATTACTTTATATATTTTTAAAATATTATTAATAACTAGTAATTGGATTAAAAAAAAGTACTATTTCTCTTTTAATAGATTACTTTTCATATATATTTTTTAAATGAGAGATACTAATGTAAAAAAAAAATTATTAATATTAAATAAAATAAGAAAAGGGTAAAATTATTGCCAAATCAGAAATTGTTAGGACAAGAATGCTAAAATTACCTTATATATCTTCAAAATATTATTAATAACTAGTAATTGGATTATTTTCTTTTTAATAGATTACTTTCCATATATATTTTTTAAATGAGAGATATTAATGTAAAAAAAATTATTAATATTAAGTAAAATAAGAAAATTACAACACCTGGAAAACTATAAATTATTGAAATTTAAAAATAAAAAAAATAGTTATATTTACTTGCATAAAAGTAAAAGCAAATTAATTGTCTTAAAAACTTCATAATATTTTATATTTATACTCTTTTTTTATATATAATACTTACAAATAAAAAATTATTTTCTCATAATTTTTTGCAAAAATAGTTAAATACATAAATTTTCAATGATTATAAAAATTATTAATATCAACTAATTATTTTTAAGAACCACAAATAAAAGTAGACATCGTAAGTATTTTTGTAATAAAAATAAGTAAAATAAATATGGAAAAGAATAAGATAGTAATTTTTTAAAAAAATATGTGCAACATTGAAATTTTCAATTTGATATATTATTTAATACTTTGTTTTAATTTATTAATTTTTAATCTAATTTAAATTTTTTTATTAATTAATATAATGAAATTAATAGATAATACATTTTAATTATTTTATGTTTATAAAAATAAATATTTTATTTAAAATTTATATGTGAAAACTGATATGAAAGGAACGAATATAATTGAAATTAATAATAATATTTTTAAAGGTATAAAAAATATTATTTAAATTTTAATAATTTATAGTTTCCCAAAAATTATAATTTTCTTATTTTATTTAATATTAATAATTTTTTGCACATTAATATCTCTCATTTTTAAAAAATATATAGAAAGTAATCTATTAAAAAGAAAATAATTCAATTACTAGTCATTAATAATATTTTAAAAATATATAAAACAATTTTAGCATTTTATCAATTAAAAAGTAATTAACAATTTTTCTCCAATCCTAATAATTTTCGCTAACATTACTTTTTTTTTTTTTTTTTTTTTAATGTCATATCATATTATATAAAATTTTGAGAAAGCATATCGTCAGAATTTAATTATATTTAAATAAATATTTGCTCATTGGGCTATTAGCTTAATCGCGCAATTACGCAGCACGAGAGATCAGGTTGAACTTAAAATTATTCTCATTGTATATGCTATAGTGATTTTGATAACTAAAAATTCCATGGAAATTTTTATATAATTAAGCAATTTTGTCGGCATGTTAATCTGGGTAGACCCCATAAACATGGCAAGAAAATAAATTAATGGCAACAAATATATTAATGGAAAGAAAAAAAAAAAAAGGAAAGTAAAAATATAGAAAGTTATTGTTATATCAAGTATATATATTTATTTTATATATTAAATTAATGAATGATTAATATATTAAATTAATGAATGATAAGATATTTTAATTTATATGATTTATTTATTTATTTTTTATCCAATAAAAAAATATTGATATTTTTTTTTTACTTTATGAATTTTTATTTCATTATATTGGTATGTACGCTCAATATAGACAATTCTTAACCGTAAAAATATTATTTAATTTAATAGAATAAGAGGTAATTTTATCAACTTCAAATACTAGAAAAATATTAATATCGCAAAAAAAAAAAAAAAATAAATACATAAGTGAAAGAAAGGCCCCTCAAAAAGGCACCCACAACCCGTGTGATAAACACTAGCACTAACAACACCACCACCAAACAAGTTGCCATTATCAAAAAGGAGCTATAGCTAGCTATCTTGAAAAGCTATCTTTGCTCTTACAATTAATCCCTCCACTCTCCTCTTCCTCTTCTAATGAAAACCTAAAATCAAACACACTTTGCCATATATTCCGGCAACAAATAATTAAAGAGTCTGACCTCTCAATATCAAAATAAGAAACAATATGTTGCCTAGCGTGGCAAGACTACGAAGAAACATGCAAAACATAAGAAAAAGTCCAAGAGTAGCGGATGAAAGCATGTTTGGAGGGATGAATATTAATAATGGAGCTGATTTTCCAATAATATTTGCTCGTGATCATATGGATAGATCATCACATAGATGGAGAAGTGGGTTTTCTGCAATATTTAGGATTGTTCTTGCCCCATTTTCTCTTTTTTCTTGCTTCTCACAACCTCACCCCAATGGTGTTGATGGTCTTTGGGTCTCTGGTGGCCATGAATTTGCTCAACTTTCTGAAATGAATCATCTTATGGTAAATGATAGTATGCGCTATGCAATCTTGATGTAGAAATACTTTAATTTAGAAGAGAGGAAATGTTAATGCAAATTTTGTTCTATATATATATGTTTAAAGAATTAATGGCTTCTTTTATTTTTATTTTATTTTTAAAGATTTGTGATCTATGTAAAATTGTGTTTTTTTGGCATGCACATATATGTATCAATCGTGAGATTGATTGTCTTGAATATAATTTTCATCTATGAGCAAAGGTTTTTCTCTTTTTCTCTTTGTTTTTTCTTTTCTTTTTTTTTTTTTTGCCCTCCCTATTTTTAAAATTTTTTTTTTGCGAGAATTTAAATCCGTTTATCTCCTATAGACAGACACTCCACCACAAGTTTAATAGCTCAATTTTTTTTTTTTTTAATCTTTTGAAGAAGTACAACTTGAATATTAAACTACTGGTTAATTTCAACCCTGATTGGTATGGTATGACATATGAGTAATGTCATGAATTGTTTGTAATTTTTGTTCTTGATTAGTACTCGAGCTAATCTTAAGTAATTTCATGCATTCATGAGAATCACAAATCCATTAATTAATTTCATTATGTATCCTTGTTGAGCTTCAAACAAGATTAGTGATTGTACAAGTGGGGCTTTTAGTGCAAAGAACAAAGTAATAACAATTCTAAATTAGGGGAAAAAAAAGTCATTGAAATTAGTGGGTATTTCTTTTGTTTTAATTTGTACCTCTAGGGAAGAGGGGAATGCATCATTGATGAAAAGTTACAAGGAAAAAAAAAAATATATATATATATATATATATATATATATATATATATATATATATATATTGTCATGCCCCATTCTCAGTACTCTCTTAAAACTCGCTCGTCAACGAGCCGCTCTTATCACCTTCGCTCGATCAAGGCGCGACGGTCTTAGGGTATGGGTAGACTTAAAGTCATCGATCACTTCGTAGAATCCTTTATGCCCGGGATCTAATCACTTATACAATCATGCAGTAAAGAACATATCTGAACTCAAGATAAAATCTTCCTTGTTTTATTCATTTGAATCACTTTGTTACATACAAACTTCTTTACAATCCATTTACTTTCTAATACAGTTCAACATCAGTTACGAATATTACAATTAAAACTTTATATTCTATATCTATGTTCTAACTCTAACTTGAATACCTTTCTTGTTATAAATAGTTAGAGCCTCTCCGCTAAGAGACGATGGCTATAACCTTTACCTTCTAACTTTTTCAAGATTGTGCCTGAAAACTTTTAAAATAAATCCTGAAATCCATAGAAGATATGGTGAGTCGTCAACCCAGTAAAATCATAAAAATGCATCATGGACAAGGATTTCATAAATGATCAAAATACTGAAGATAATTAATCATTAAAGTACTATATGGAATCAATACGATAGGAATTCATATAATATCATAAGTGTCGAAGACAATTACATCAAAATATTCTTTTTTATAAACTGACAGAAGCATGCCTTTGTGAGTTTGAGTTTATTTTTTATATTACCATAAACCTCACATTATTATCCATCAGAGATCAAATGGTGGGACGAACCGCTACCCCATATGTCTCTGCAATTTGTAGCACCATCATATACCATCACGGTACAAGTAATAAATCATCGAAGGCACTATGAGCGAACTCATATACTCTTCGTAACAATCATGGACTGCTACATGTCCAAGAAAATATCTTAGCATGCCTGTAAGAATACATCTGACTTAATTTATAGACCCGGTCAATCGAGTCAGCAATTCACCTGATCTAATGAATACCCTCATTAGTTGAGCATTCTGTCAATTTAATATACAATAGATAACAATATTATTAAGGAAGAACTTTTCATTTTATTTCAACACAAAGTTAGCCCAAATGGTTTCGTTTATAAGATAGTGACTTCGGTCTAAATGACCTCGTCGATTACAATGAAGTTGGCTTTGGCTCGAATGGCCTCGATTTACAGAATAGTGGTTTCAGCCCGAATGGCTTCGCTGATTTTACTTTTTGATAGAACTTACAAAAAAAATACGATATTAGATTACCCACCGAAGGTGATAGTAACAATAACACTAATGAAAGTAATAATTTCATAAAAGGTCAGCAAAGGAATGGAATTCAACGAAATGTAAAAAGGAACTTCATCATGTTGTTCATGCATTTCTTAATTTACATACTATAAAATTCTATATTCCTATAATCTTACCTCTCATATATATATATCCACCTTCAGCCCTAGCTCTGCGGCACCCCTCAAGTTCCTTTTCAACTCTTAATCTCTCCATCAGCTCATATGACAGCTTCTCCAATAAAAATAAAAAGAGTCTCCATCAATGATTTCCCAATAACTCCCTGATCATTTCAGACCAAAACATCACTACTTAGGTTCTGATCATCATCATGCTCGGCTTCATCCATCATTGGGCTCACCAACTCCACAGACCTACTATCTAAATCCACTTGGAGATCTTCTAAGAAAACTAGAAGAATCATCTACTATTTAGTTCTAAGGTTTCATTTAAAGATCAAATATTTGAAGAAAAAGGTTTGAATGATAGAGTTTTGGGTTTGAATTGGTTTCTACTAAGTTTTAGAGAAAATTCACAATTTAAGCTTTTAGAAAGAGAATATAACCATTTAAAATAAAACTAAACAATCTTAAGGTCTTAAATAGAGAGGAGCATTTATGGCTTCTGTTATGAATAGACATAAAGCTGATCAACAGTTATTTAGGAAAAAAAAGTTCACATTGGAAAGGTAAACTTTCATTTGAACGGTAACTTTTTCTTGGAAAGGAAAATGTCATTAATTATTTGTGAAGGGAAGATAACTTTCCACCTAACCATACTTATCCATTACAATATAATATCTTACTCTATCATACGTTCGAATCCACTAGTTCGCCTTGTAATCGTCTACTGGTACCGAGCCTTATTATCGAGTCTACAGCTCGCCTTCGTAAACATATACTGATATCTAAGCCCTATCATTAAATCCACCACTCGACCTCGTCTTATCTAGCCTAGACTTACCCGATTCCCTTCTTAAATCTATGAACATCCTCGGCCTCGTCAAGTTTCATCTTACATTTGCTTCACTCGTCTCGCTTAACCGAACCCATCTGTTCGTTTACTAACATCAAGTCCTTATCTTACTCTATATCGAATTTGTCTATTACATAAATCATTCTTATTAATTAACTCGTACATATTCTTCTTCATGCCATATCTCTCATCATTTCTATCATCTTCAATACAACCTCGTCTGTGATCTACTCTCGTTACCATAGTTCATTCTTACTAAAATTTTACTTTTGTCACCAACCTTATTCTAACCATCAAAACTCTAATCACGTTTTAGTTCTCATTTTTATCCTAATATCTCATCTTTTCGTGTCCATTAAAATAACTAATATATGGATATTATATTTATATATATATATATAACAAAGAACAACACATTCCATTTGGATGAATACAACATAGATATTAATTTAAATTTGAAATATAATTCTGAGCCTGCCATGCCTACTTTGTTCATTGTAACTGATATATATGTAGTTAGGTCTTGTCATTAACAATGGAAAAGCAAAATTCTTTGGCAAAAAATAATAACTTTTATTTTCTTAATTTTTTTAATCAAGATATGGGAATAAATTCCATATTATACAGCTTAGAGCCTCTACTTTATGAGACACCAGAACTATCTTATACCACATTATTGATTCCTTGACATGAAGTATGATAAGTCATAAAGATATGCCTTAATTATTTGATTGTAACATTAATATTTATTTAATTAATTAACTCTCTCATGATTTAAATCAACATAGGTTTCTGATTAATTAATTCCCAATTTCTGGAATTGTCACTTGTATAAATATATATATGTATTGCTTCATATCCAAAACATTGTTTTTGTATATGCACACAAGTCATTTTGAATTAATTAATTAATTAATATATAGTAATGAAGTATTAATTAATTAGTGTTTTTGGTATAATGATGAGGGAATCTAAAGTAAATGGTTGAAATGTTAAAATGAAAGGAAAGGCTAAGAAAAGAGAAATGATGTGGTTGGGTTTATGTCCATATTTAGTGGGACATAAAAAATAAAAAATAAAATGAGTCAACCTCTCCATCTTTATAATGCTTATTTATCATATTTAGTGGTCTAGTGGCGGTGGTGATCACTGGTCACTGCTGAGTGCCATCATACAATCTACAACATTTTTCGACTAATGTTTTTATTCTCATGTTCAATGCTTTTTATTAAATTATTATTGATTAGATTCGAATTCTGATGCTCACATAAAATTAATAATTAGTATCAATCTTTACCACTAAATTAGGATAATAATTAAATATATATTAAAAAAAAAAAAAAGAGAGAGAAAGACACGATATAT
This sequence comes from Vernicia montana, assembly GCA_949750685.1. Classification (NCBI taxonomy): domain Eukaryota; kingdom Viridiplantae; phylum Streptophyta; class Magnoliopsida; order Malpighiales; family Euphorbiaceae; genus Vernicia; species Vernicia montana. The sequence continues at coordinate 13,790 of CATKHJ011069572.1, forward strand.
ATATATATATATATATATATATATATATATATATATATATATATATATATATAACCGCACATAGTTCTCTCTCTTGTAATAAGAGTTTAATATTTAATAATTTTAGAAAATAGAGATAAAAAGAGTTTAGACAAATAATAGACATAGGCCAATTCTATAGCGCACCATGTACTTCTTAAATGACTTTCTATTTTAAGTTAATAACAGGTAAATTTTAATTTGCTGTATAGGTTGCAACAAATTAAAGTGGGTTCCATATTTAAAAAAAAATATGTAACTAATTAATTAAAAATATCATGTGACTAACATGTGACTGATTAAATGATTTGGGTTTTTCTAATACATTACTAAATGAGCTTATAACATGAATTTAGAGATTTAATTAACATGAACAAATACTTGATAATTTAATAATTATTATGCAGAATAAAAAAATTAACTTCAATAATATTATTATTTCAAAATAAAAAAAAACATATACTTAATAAAACTCTCACGCCATCTCTGTTTCTTTATATATGTCTTTCATCTAATTTTTCTTTTTCCTTTTTTTTTAAAAAATTTATTGATTAAAACATGTGAGAATTTTCTAGTAATAATAATAATTAATAATAAATGATTGAATAGGATTAAAATAATGAAAAAATAGGATTTCAATATAATTATAATTTCAATTCAATAATATTATAATTATTTTTATAAAAAAAGATTACGAATTTAAAATATAATTATTGTTCAATTAATAAAAATAAATTGTGATATTTTCATATCTCTAATACTTAGGCCGAATGAAGTGTAATACCGATGCTGCCTTGTTTCATGAATCTGACGCCACTGGCTTGAGCATGCTTTTGCGTAAAGATTGTAATACCCCAAGTTCACGTGTGCATTCATTCGATTCTTTATATGAGTTACTAAATGTGTATCATATTTATGAGCTATAAGTTATATGCTAATCATATATATGATGATTATATTGTGTTTGTGTTGGAATGAGGCTAATGGGATGAGTTTATGGTTATATGTGGTGAATTAAAGGTGGTTTTGAAGGTTTTGAAGTGTGAACCCACGTTCATAAACATGAACGCTCATTCATGTAGTTGAACGTGCGTTCAGGAGGCTCCTGCATAAACAGTAGCAAATTAAAAGGAATGGAGATTGAACGTTCATTCACAAGTCATGAACGCTCGTTCATGAAAGTGAACGCCCATTCATCTACTTGAAGGCTCGTTCAGAAACCTTCTGTGTGAAAATTTAAAACTAAAGAATAAGAGATGAACGCTCGTTCATCATGTCGAGGCTAGACAGATTTTGCGGGCTATATAAAGAGATTTAAGCCCCATTTCATTTTTCACGGGATTTTTGTCACACCCCGCTTCGGGCGGTGCAACGGTCCTAGGGCATGGGTAGGCATAAGGCCACCGACCACCCGTAGAACCCATAAACATGACTTCCACATACGACACCATTGCATCAAATACACACATATCCCCAAGATCTCAACCTGAACATACATATTCATATAATCTCCATACATACTTAACTTACATATATTCTCACAAGAACATATCTTGATACACATACAATCCCATATCATAATTCAATACATATAACTAGTTGCTCAATATTGCCAATGAGGCCTCAATAATATCTCTCCCTTACA
>CATKHJ011069594.1:0-19693 GCA_949750685.1 Vernicia montana
GTTCGGTAATATATAACCAGACCCGATTATATATTTTTTTTATTTTTTAAATATTATATATATTTATTTGTTTTCTTAAAAATTTATAATTTATTTTTTATGTGAAATATAAATTATATTGTATGAATATGTAGAAAAAAAAAATGAATATATATGAGAAAATTAAAAAAAATAAAAAATAAATATAAACGGGTATACCCGTCCCGCTCCGTCTCATGACCCGCCTCGAAGCAGGGCGGGTAATTTATTTTTTAAGCGGGTCAGATTCGAGTTTTACAAAATCTGCCCCATATTCGATCCGCTGCCATCCCTAATGGTTGCTAATGGTCTAGCTAAACCTTCCAATTATTTTTTTAGTTTTAAGTTTTGGCAAGAGCCTCCTAGCCATATAGGAAATTTGCTGTTATCTGATTTGATTTCTTCTTAATGCAATGAATTTTCCATTCAAAAAAATAATAATAATAATAAATAATTTATTAAATATTATAAATAACATAATAATTAATTTGAAAAAAAAATTATTAGTATATATATATATATATATATATATATATATATATATATATATATATATATATATAAGCAGATTACAGATTTTGTGCTTCACCGTAAATATAAAATATCTATACATTAGCCAAAAAAATGGATTTTGTGTCTTTCAAAAAAATAAAATAAAATAAAATAAAATGGATTTTGTGATGAAAGTTCATACATAAATATTAACCCTCTTGTTTCTAATGTTGCAGAGTACGACATCGTTTCACTTCGAATGTAAAATTTGAATCACGAAGGGCAGGGACATAATTGCCATTTCAAAAAAATAAAAACCCTAAAAACAAAACCCACAGGCGCTATATAATCGTCACTCTCTGCAGTTTGATAAATCAAGTCGACGTTAATCTATTCCTTTTCATAGTTCTATTACTTTTCGCCGATTCTTTGTTCTCTTTCCGATGTTTTTCTTCCAATTTTCTCTGGGGATTATGAAATCAAGTGATGAAATTGGATTAAAATATCTCACGACGGTCGTCTGAGAGGCACGTCAAGTGTCGCCGTTGATGCAATGATCCAATTTTCTGATGGTTTAATCTTTGAATTTTATTTAACTCTTATTCTCTCCTTAATTTGTATTTTTTATTCTTTAATAATTAACAACGATGGCGATTGAAGCGAGCATGGTGATGAAAAATATGAAATTGTCCGATTAATTTAATGACAGGATTAACAAACCTCCTACTCATACTGAATGCTCGTTCATCTTCCATCGTTGATTTTTATATATTATTTTTAAGTTTTTAATTGTGATTTGAAAAGAAAATAAATGGCACGATGAGGATATTATGTTTTTATTGAGGTCGTAAGATCTTTGAAATTTCTTGTTTAAATTTTCATAGTCCTTTTCATTCTGAGTGCCTTAGCAGAATTTGTGGGCTCCAAAACCCGATTTGATGCTTGGAATTAAATTTATAAATATTCTTCCTAACATCTAATTTTTCAACAACTCTTGGAAGATATAGAATATCTGTTTAATATATCTTATATATTTATTAAATTAAAAGATTAAAAGTATAATGACTATATCAACTATTAATATTCATACAAATAAAAAATATATAAAATATAATATTAAGATTTTTTAAAAAAATATATAAAAATTATTTTAAAAATTCAAATCGTTCATCTCTTTATATTACCATTGAAATTGAAATTAAAACAAATTCAATTTCTGTAATTTTTTTTAGATTCAAAATACCAAATCACATCTTCACAAAAACCCTAATTAATTAAAATTCCCAAATCTTAATAGAGAGAAAGAGAGGAAGAAGGATTTTGGGATTTGATTTGGAGAGAGAGAAATACCTTAAATTTACTGTAATCACACAAATTACGCCAAAAGCAACTAATCAAATCATTTCATTAGCAATGCCCTTACACCAATTCCAAAAATCAATCACTAAAAACTCGTATAAACACATCAATTATTAGCTAATCATAATAAAATAAAGAATAAGTCAATTAGAATATAAAACAAATGAAATGATGATTTAAAAAATTAAGAAATAATACGAGAAAATGGCTTCTTCTTCAATAAAAAGGAAAGGCTGGAGCTACTTGTATACGGAGGCAGAACTACATATTAGCTTGGGAAATTGCTTATACTTATATATATATATATATATATATATATATATATATATATATATATATATATATATATATATATATATATATATATTTGTGTATTAGTCCTCCTTAAAATAAGGCATTGTCCCCCTCCATCTCAATTAAGAATGGCAAAATTTAATCCGATTCGTCGGGTACCCGTCTCGTCCCGATCCTATTACCCGCCCTGTTTAGTAAATGGGACGGAGCGAATTTTTTAATTTATATCTAAATCAAGTTCGGATAATGCATAATCCGACTTAACCCCGACCCGATTATATATATTATATATATATTTTTTTTAAATATTATATATATATATTTTTTTCTTAAAAATTTATAATTTATTTTTTATGTGAAATATAAATTATATTGTATGAATATGTAAAAAAAATATAAATGAATATATATATATATATGAGAAAATAAAATTAAAAAAAAATTGAAAATAAAAAAAAAATATAAACAGGTATACCCGTCCCGCCCCGAAGCAGGACGGATAATTTATTTTTTAAGTGGGTTGAGTTCAGATTTTACAAAACCCTCCACATACTCGACCCGTCGTCATCCTTAATCTTAATACTAAAAATAATGAGCTTACTAAAAATATAAAATTAATAGGCTTTTTTATTTGTTTTTAATAATGAGCATTTGAGCAAACCCTTATAAAATGTTTTTGAATATCAAACTTATGCACAAGTCTCTCTTATCTTTATTGCTTCACACCTGTTATAAAAAAAATTAAATCATACATTATCTCTTTGACATTGTCATCCCTTGCTCTAACCATTTTCAAGTGCGAGAGATTTTCGTGACCTGTAACACATGGTTATCAAGCCGTGCTGTAAACTGATGGTACACATGGAAAACGAATTCCTAATTTTTTTCCTCGATTTTTATGAAAATGGATACAAAGATTATCAGAAATGGCGTAATCGATTAATATTTTGATTTTTTTTAATGCAAAGATACCTTCAAAAATAGAGAAAGAGAGAGAGAGAAAGAAAGAGTAGTAGTAATGGTGGATTTTAGGGGTGTGCACAGTTCTGGTAAAATCAGGGATTTGAAAATCTCTGAACCGAACCAAAACTCCAGAGATTTTAAAATTGAAAAACCAAAACTGAATCGAACATTAAAAATCTCTATACCAAGTTGTCCCGATATTTCGATTTGGTTCAGTTATTCGGTTTTAACAAGTCGGGTAAATCCAATTCGGGTAAATAAACCTAAATACTCTATATATGCTTATCTTTATACTATTTTTCTTACAGAAACTAAAGTAATAATAAATTAATTATACAAACTAAATCTAGGTAGAAAATAATTACATGTCATTTAGCTAACAAATTATATTTTGATCCCTAGATAAGAAAATAGCTACAGACTAGTCCTTAGAAAATTACACAGAGATCCAAAATTATACAAATTCTTCGATTGAGCCATCTTCCTCCTTGCCAGCCGTCGATATGTCACCATGACTTCCTATATCCCCAGTTTGACTCTACAAAACCTTTTCTATCCCCTAAAAACACAAGAAAACCCGGAAATGAATAAAATCTACAAGTCAGAAATTAATCAAAAACTTAAAAATTAAAATTTTAAAAATTTATAGAACAAAAAATCACATAATTTGTAGATCTAGCCTCAATTCGGATCGAGCCACTAGACTGAACCAGAAGCTAAGATTCACCACCCTCCGGCCACCATATAAACCATTAACACCAAATTTGTTTGAAAAACCATAACAAACACATAATCAAGCCACAAATCAATTAATATCACCATCTAAACACGGGTCTAACTCCAAAACCTTTGCATGTAAAAATCAAACCAAGAATCACCAAGAAATAACAAGAAAAATGAAAAGCCATGGATTTACAGAAAAAAGATGAGAAGCAAAACAAAAACAACAACAAATGATTTAAGCCAAAAATCATTTAGAATCGAAATGAGAAAAGAAAATTTAAAAGCGAAAAGAAGAAAACAGAAAGAGAACTTAGCTTTTAGAGCCAAAGAAATCGATCTTCTTTGTGCGCCGTCGCCGGTCCAGCACCACTCTCTCTCTCTCTCCCTCTCTCTCCTTACTATGCTGCCTATGCCTCTCTCCCTCTCTTTCTCTAAAAAATTTTGCTAATTTAAAAACTGAATATAAATGAAGTAAGGATACTTATATACCTAGGTTAAAAGGGAAAATAAACTTAAGCATAAAATAATATAGTTTTAAGAAACAAAAATCGTATTTTGACCCCCTAATTTTACAATAAAGATGCAAGTTAGTCCTTAATAGTATTATGAATATATATTTTTAAGTAAATAAAAAATTAAATGCTTAAAATTGATTGATAATCAACTATAATATATGATACTATAAATTTAACATCATCATCAATGAAATTATATAGCTCAATAATAAATTAATAATATAATGATCTTAAGTTTATAAATTGTGAGATTACAAATTTAAATCCATTAAAAAAACTTGCATCAAATTCGTACATAAAATCATTGCATTAATTAATGATTGACTTAATTATATTGATCAATTAAAGAAATCGAAGAAATTATCAATGCCTACAAAGTTGTAGAATCAAATGGATATTGTTTTATAATTGCCCAAAGTTAAAAAATTTCTTAAAGGGTAAAATAATTAAATTAATTTTCTTTTGGATTTTAACCATGATATTATTTTAATTTTTTATGAGATTTTAAAATAATATTAGTAATACAAATTATTAATTTTTTTTTTCAAAATTTAGCATGCATTTATAAAGTTGCAATATAATAACTAATTTGAAAATGAAATTTTATAATTAATAAAAATTGAATTTTACTTATACATTATTGAATTTTCTTAAAAATGTATTGTTAATTCAATATTAAAATATATATATATATATATATATATATATATATATATATATATATATATATATATATATATATATATATAAAAGAATTCTTTAAAATCGGTTTTAGTTTCGGTTCGATACAAATAACTATTAATCTCCATAACTGTACTGAAAAAAATTTCGGACAGTTTGTTTTAGAAAAAGTCAAACGATCAATAAATATTTTCGATTCGATTTTTGAGTACGGTTCGATGATCTCCGAATTTGGTGTTTAACTCTATTCAAAAGAGTAGTGCAGTAGCAAGAGTTGCGTGAGCAAAAGATTATAGAAAGATTTACAATTGCAGCTGCTAAGGCAAAACCAAAACCAAGAGAAGAGAGAGAAAGAGAAAGAGAAGTGAGGAGGTGAGAAGGTGTTTTAATTTTAATTTTATTATTTTAATATAAGAAATTAACTCTTTTAAACGGTGTTAAATTTATGTTTACTAGAGGTATTTAAATGATTTAAATAAAATATTTTGCAAGTTAATTGTTTCAAAATAAAAAAAGTAGAGAGGTATATTTGTTCTACGAGCCAAACATTAAGAGCGTTTTTGTATCATATCCCTTTATAAAATCCTTCAAATATGACTTACGAGTATTCTAATAAAAAGTTATATAGATTTAAATTTAATTTTGCAAGATAAATTAAAGGCGGCAATTGATGGATTATGCAACATTGATTCACAGTACAATTTTCTTCTTCAATTTATGAACTTTTTTCTTCTTGTTTGAAGTGTGGAACTTTTTTATTCTTGCTGTTTGAAGAGCTTGGTATGCGGGACAAGTGGCTTCAATATATTTGTGACTGTTTGCTTCAATCTTTGTGGGTGAAATCAAATTTCACTTTTTTTTTTTTGTTAAATTTCTTGTCTTGCTTATGAATGTGCATATGAGATTGAATTGGTCTGGTTCTTTTTTATTCTTTTTAATTTCTTCTTCTTTTTAATTAAAAGATAGAAGGGTTTGTGAAATAAAAAAAAGTTGGTAGTATTGGTTGAGATGGTAAATTAAGACTAAAATAAGTCATTATTAGACTTTTCACATTTAATTAACGGTGAGATAGGATAGAAAACTAAAAGTGTTGACAGAATTAAAACTGAGAGATGAACTAGTTAGGTTTTCAAAAAACATGGATGAATTAGTTAATTAGGTCAAATTTTAGAAATTAAATAATAATTTGCCTAATTTTGTTTAGGGCAAAAAGAATCTTGGATGATATTCAACTACAAAATTATGAAATTATGGAGAAGTGACAAGTCTTGACACTTATGATTTACAAAAGGTAATTGGAATACAACTTTGGCATAATTCTTTAGTCCATAGCCCAAGCCTGCAACCATAGCCGAGAGAAAATGAGTGATATATGGAAAATAGATTTGTTTTTAGCTCCAATATAATATTATTAGATATCAATATGTATCAAGTAGTTTTTCTAACCTGGATCTTGCCATCAGAAGAACCAGCATAGATCATTCCTCCATCCATATCAGTTGTTAAGGATGTGATTTTGGAGTGCCCCCCATCAATCATCTTAATGGAGGCAACTCTTGTTACTCTTTGTTTTAACCAAACTTCAATGATCCCACATTTTGTAGCTGTGAATATGAAGTCACTGTTGGCAACAATTCGGAGAATGTCCAGTCCGGTTGAAAATGATCCCATTGCTGCTTTTGTGGAGTGAGAAAATACCTGCGGCATAAAAAGAAAAATCAGAAAAAGTCTCCTGAATTGCAAAAACCTTGTGTCATAAACAATGAGGAAAAAATAGTTGTTACTTTACCTTTCCTGCTGTCCCATCAATTGATGAGCCACCAGCCAAGAGAAGACCATCATGAATATGCAGTGAATGTATAATTTGTTTCCCCAACAATTTTCTTGTACCAGAATAAAATGTGGTTGATGTCAATTTGCACAAATCCACCTCCTTGTGATTTTTATCAATTTTAACACATTTGTTGGTACAAAGAGAAGGATGGCTCAGAAACAAATTTTAAAAGTTAGTCCAAATCAACTGGTTACAAAGGAGAGAAGTTTACCTGGATACTGTAACCAGAGCAACCACAATATAATTTATCCTCTGTCATAGCAAGGCACTTCACAGTTCTGTTAAAAGTTACATGCTTTGGAACCCCAGACCAATTATACACCTGTAATGACAATTTTCATCAAAACTGTTCTGCCAAATACTGCAGTTTCCTCCTTTTTTTTTCCATAAGGATTTCCTTCAAATGCAAAAAAGAGGGACTTGCCTTGACTCCTGTTCCTTGAGAAATAAAGCATGCAACTTTAGCATTAGCTGTCATTTCATAAACTGCCTCTTTCACATCGTGAACTTGAACACAATGAATTTCTTCAGGCTTGATTGCCCAAACCTGTAGATGAGTAAATAAAAAAGAAAAAATCCAGTCAAGTCCCACAAACAGTGAAGAAAGTGTGAGGAGGACTACAACTTTAAACAGTCAATTGAAGACTCCAGCACAATAAGGGCTTATTTTAACAACTACTCATCCTCTTGTTGAGCTTGTTATTTGTTTAGCGTGGGTCACGACATTTTGTCTCAGGTATTGAATAACTGGAATGCAAACAAAAAGAAGCACACGTGTGCATGTGTACGCACACAATTCTTTTTTGGTGTTAAAAAATTGAACTTTTGTGCATGTTGTTTAAAGACCACAAGACAAAAATGATTTGATCTATTCAAAGGATAACATCAAACATCTTCAACCTTGCCTTAACTATGTAATCCACGTCATTGGTCAAGATCATGCTGCCACTTTGCAGGGTCAACTGGAGTGGCAAGAAACATGAATTGCAATCTATTTTGTTTTTCTTGAAAAGGGATAGATGTGTCTTGCATTATGAGGTGACTTACCCGAATTGTTTTGTCCAAGGAACCACTGTACAGTTTATCACCAGACGATGGAACATAGAGGCACGTGACAGCTTTTGTGTGTTCACGAACTTCTTGAATTAGCCTCAGAACCCTCTTCCCAGCATCCCACACCTAAACATAAAGCTATCAGTAAGGCACACGCTCACTTGTTCATATTGTTGCCTATGAATCCCATGTATGTTTATGCATATGCAAGAGCTAATAGCATTAGTGTAGTGTTAATAATGTGTCTTCAATTTTCAAGCCTAAAACCCATTCTCCAAACACATGTTTCATGTCATGCAATTTTAGCCCAATATCTTACTTGGATGGGAGCAAAACAACGTGGCAACATTTATGCCCACTTTCATGCCATGCAATTTTAGCCAAGTATCTTACTTGGATGGATGGAGCAAAACAACATGGCAACATTTGTCTACTTTTCTCCTTTTTTACACACTATAAATACAACTCTAGTAAGGTTTTGGAAATCATCCGAAAATTAGAAAGAGAAGTGAGTGTGTGCATTAGAGTATTGTGAGTGTTTGGCAAATTTTAATAAGATCCCTCTTCAAATTTAGTCTCTCAATTAGATCCAACAAAATATTGTTTCCTTTATTATTTTGTTGGTACATTTAGAGAGGTGAGTTTATTGGATATATTTGGATTCAAGGGTTTAAGTGTTATTCTCCATTTAATTTGTACTCTTTATTTTAATTAGTGAATTTTACTCCTCTCTCGCCCGTGGTCCTCTCTCGCCCGTGGACATAGGCTTACGCTGAACCACAAAAATTATGTGTTTCTATTTTATTTCTCTTACTTTTGTCATCCATTTGTTCTAACATGTAGGTATGCGAAGCAGAGAAAATAGAGGTCAGAGATAGATCCACACCTTTATGGTTCCATCAGAATGGCTGCTTAAAACACGACCTTTGAGATGAAGCAATGACAGAACTTCACCATTTGCAGATGATTCCAACTGGACCACTTCAGTACAATGCCACAACTCTGTCTAAATTACAGAATATAAGAACCAATAAGTTCATCTATATAACTATATTATGAAAAGAAAGAACAAAATGGTTCCCCACTTACTGCATTGACAGAGGACAAGTTCATCAAGGATTTCAGTACATCAGAAATCACAGGTGAAGTTCTCTTAAACTTTCTCAAAGTTTTATAGATGCATTTTGCATACTTTCCCAGCTCCTCAAGTGAAGCTTCAGATTATGTAAGTTTGAGTTAGTGATTATTAGTACAGATATATTCTGAACAATTTATTATTAGTTATTCTACATTCATTTTATTACCTGAGTCACTAACAAAAGTTTTTAATGCAAGGGTCGCCATAATCTTCTCTTCCATGTTTCTCGATGATTGGATAACATTTATAAATTCATCAAGCAATGACTTACGAGCCACTTCTCTTACACCAGTATCAGGAAGAACTGAAAGCGTGTATGTGAGCCATGTGGAAATGACAAGGCATGACTTTGCCACGTCCAAGGAATTACTCTTGAAACATTCCTCTAAAGCTTTAAAGATAGAACCCTTTTCATGATTACAAAGTACAAAACCTACCCTTTTCTCCCAAGAACTTGTAGCTTTCTCTTCATCTTCCTGTATAGAAGTAATATTTAAGATTTAGGAATGCATAAGATTAAATGTTACCCAGCTCAATATCAACTTAAACAACATAAATGCAAACCATTGTTTCCACCGAATCATTTTCTCCCTTCTTCAGTCCCTCTGCCTTCATTAAAGCATTGTAAGGTTGATCAAACCCTGCAATCTTAAGTAGCCAGGCTTCCATATAGGACCTCCCAGATGAAGTAAGACGACCGGAAAGAGATACTAAAGCTTCTAGAGCCATCATTTGAGAATTAGAGAAGTCCTTTTTGTGAAGTGCTTCAATAAGTGTCTCTACAGCTTCTTCCCTATAAATGCTCATCTTCCGTGGCTCAACCTGGAAAATTTTAAATCATATGAACCAATGGTTAGATGGCCTACTAATGTATACAGCGTTTGTTAATGAGATGTATTTGCTGCAAACAATGCCAAGGAATCAAGGCAGACCAAGAGATCAAGTTGAAGAAGAAGAGTGGCAATGGCAGGTTGCTGCTCCATGGGAGCCATTTGAAGATACACAAGAAAGGTATGCATGGTACTAAATGCTCCTCCATCTCTAATTATCTGCAAGATCTGATTGCAGAATGTCCTCCTTAAAACCATGAGAAAAATAATAACTTTCAGAGCTGGAATCTCAGAGTTTTAAGCAAACATAATAAAATAAATCCCTAGATACATGTTTCATTTGCATGGAAGAAGGCATGCTTAAACTTGTACGCTAACAAATATGACAAGAAGTGCACGTTAAGAGGATTTCTTCGGGCTTAATCAGTAATAGAGCTGTGAATGTAGTCATATCAGGGTAGCTGGGATATGATTATGGTAACATCCTTTGAAGCAAGTGAAATTTATCAACTTGGAGACCAAAAAGAAAAAAGAAATAAAAAAAAATGGAAATAAAATGTAAAGTAATGAAAGGACTCCGGAATTTGACTTTATTAAACTTGACTGTCAATTCAAAGTCGAGCTGAAAATTATTTTATGACTCATTTGGATAGATAGTCATTTGAAATGTTCATGTATTTGGTTTTGAAATCATGTTGAATTTTCACTTAAAACATAAATTCAAATGCTCATTCATTTCAAATGACTATCTATCCAAATTGATGCTTAAAAAAATGGTATTTGAACTAATTTTCTCTTTTTATATTAGATAAAATACATTTAAAGTTGAAGACAAGAAAATATTCGATTTATGAAATGGATGTGTAGGGGTACCTGCTTAGTTGAACTAGCTCTGAGAGAAAATCTATGCATATGCTTCTCACACTATCATTTCCAGAATGAAATAATTCAAGAACAGGATATAGTTCGATTCTACTTGCTATGAAGTTCCGGCAACTTTTATCAGCAAGCATGCAACATAGAAGTATGGAAACAGCGGATTTTCTTCCTTCCACCCTATCCAAGCACTTGAGCAGCGCCGGAATTCCATTTGCAGAAATAACACTAAATGCATTAACATACTGGCAGTTTTCATCTCCTCCTGTAAGTATCTGCTCAAGCATTGCTACGGCGGCATCCTTGGGCTCTATTATTAACTGAAAATCATCCAGATCTTCAGTTTTGGTCTGGATTAGTTGGACAAGGGAGGGTACAAAATTGTGAGCTGAAAGCTGGGCAAATGCTGGCCTCAGCTGGTATATGAGAACAACAGCTTCAGCTAGCCCGTTTTTAAGCAAAGCAGCCAGGCAATCAAAATCAGAATCTACACTAGTTAGAATCTCTCCAACACTTTCATCTGAAAATAGCAGCTGAGATAGAATGTAAATTGATGTTCTGAGAACTTCTCTGTTCAGTGAAGCTGATAGAATTTCTACAAACCCATTTACAATTGTTGGTTTGGATAAATATGAACGAATCCCAGGGTCACCCTTTGAGTCTTTCCACAATTTCGCTATTGTTAAAACTGCTGCTTCACATTCTTGTAAGTTTTCTGAAGTGCAAAGACATGAAACATGTGGTTTTAACCCATTGATGACTGTTTCAATAGTGGCTTGGGAAATTACACTAGTTGGTGACGTAGATACTGCTAATTGCACAAATCTTTTGCTCCTGTGGTGTATGTGATTATCTGTGCTATTCTGATTGCGAAAGTCAAACATTCTGGAGGGAGTGGATGCCAATGAAGTTTCTTTTATGGAGGAGGAGCTGAATGAGCTCCTTGGTGTCTCAGAGTACAAAAATTCCTGAGCAAGATCAGGATACTGCTCTTTCCAAGATGTTATGAGCCTCTTCAGAACATAGTTTGTTTTGGGCAGTGAATTTGCAGATAGAGCTTGCCGAGTAATGGGGCATGTTGTATTTCCTCTTCCTAGCCATTCTTGAATTGCTTTGCTTTCGTAAGTCTGACCAGTTTCAAGGGTAACTGGGTCATTAAACAGCTGACCTGTGATAGGGCAAACAAAATCTTTTGGTGGTCTTGAACGAGAAGGCAACTTATCAGACATGGGGAGCGAAATGGAACTACGGCTTCCTTCATCACTTTCATTATGAGAACTGCATAATGCAAAGAATTTGAAATTTGTTAAAGGATAACAAACAGAGCATTGTTCAGAGAACAGCACCTCTACTGTGACAGCATCCCAAAACATTATTGAAAGAACAAAAGGCATTTTTGGCTACCTATTCTCCAATACTTGGCTGTTTATATTATCATAACTGATACTCCGTGTTCGGCTATAGTTTTTCCTGACAATTTTCTGCTGATCCTATATTGCAAAGCAAGTATTAGTAATAAAACAAACATTGCAACTTTCAATTGCAATATGAAATGATCAACAAAATCTCAAGTCTGGGCCGTACTCTTACATCACCATCTGATTCTGGTGGGCTAATGCCGTAATAATTACTCAGACGTGGAGAAACAGGCAAAGAGGGGGCAGTTGTAGAATCCCTGACGTGAGTGGACAGAAGCCGCAAAAGAGAGGCGGATTCTTTTTTGGGATGCACATCTGGATTTGGTGAAGAAACCTTTGGCAAAAAAATTCTTGGGGAATCTATAGGAGAAAAGAGCGTGGGAGAATGTTTTTGGCTGTTTGATTTAGATGACTTAATGCTTGTACCAATTTCCTTATTCTCAGTCATTTTCATTTTCATGTTGCTAAGACTTTCCAACTTACGAATTTGATCTTCAGAATCCAAATCACCATCATTAGGCTCACAATCAGAATCATCTTCGTTCCCCTCGAGTATGGTCTCCTGACATATTAAGCAAGAATACAGCTTTGGTTATTTGAAATTTCCAAAACCTGTACATAATATGTGCTATTAGAAGCAATAACAACTTCAAAATCAAAATTTTTCTTAGCATTATGACCTTATAAATATAGTTTAAACTTCGCAATTACCTGAGGATCCCACATAGTAGACGCTTCGGAATTATGTGAGAGAGTTGAACCTATTGTCAATCTGCTCAAAGCCACATCCAAAGTAACATAAATACATTAGAGCTTTTGAAAACACGACTTCTGTTTACCGTAAAATAACACGATGATCCACAGTTATACAAAATTTTCCATTTATTGCTCTTGCCCAAACTGTACCAGTGAAAAATTTAGTGCAGGCTATAGACTAACCTGCTTGCTTCTCTTGCACCATGTTTGGATCGAATAACTGGAGAAAAACCAGCACTCTTAGGCAAGATGGGACCAAATTTCACATAATCAGGAATGGATCGGCTAACCTCATGCAAAGGAGTCATTGGCGGCTCTGGTATTGGCAACATTGGAATCATCTTCTTGTTTGTTGTAGAATCAGAGCTCATGCAATCCTCATAGTATTTAGCAAAAAGCCGAGTGTTCTCATCCAATGATTCTCCATAAAGCTGCTCAAGCTTTTGCAATTTTTTCATTTGATCTGGCCTCATTGAAAAGACCAGAGACTCATTGAAGAATTGATCCAAGTCAGCTGTAAATGATAAATCAGAAGAATCAGGAACAACTTCCATCATTAGCCTGTGCCTTGCCTCAGAATACCACCCAACAATCGAGCTCATATGTGGCAGAAATAAATCTTTCCATAGTTCAGGAGCAAAATCAATCCTTGAGAAGAAAGGATCAACAATGAACATCTCAAGAACATGATGAACTGAATTGTGAACATTGTTACGCAATTTCCACAGATATGAAAGGCTAAGATGGGCCCAAGCAGAGAGGTAGAAATTGGGAACTCCAGCTGTTCTTTGGTTGGAGTTCAACATGGCACACACTTGCAGCATCTTCTCTGCATGATCTAGTCGTGCCAGTTTTGTCTCCATATTGGCAGTGTTGATAGCTTCTTCAAGGGCTTCAATTCCCCAATCTAAATTTGCTAATACTGCTTGATCAGAGTAACGAACCTCCGTATCCTTGTCACAACTCCCATCTTCAGCCGCTAATCTCTCAGCACATTGTTCTTTGTGCAGGGTTCTTTGTTCTTTATCGATCAACCGATCTTGCAAAAAACTATCCACAGTGGTGATCAGGAACCTTGCAATATCCTTTTGGTCTGTTATGAATCTATAATCTCCTGCCATCTTTAAGTCAAGCTGAGATAACAATTTTCTGATCAACACAAAGAGCAATGGCTACTAACCATCATCTGAGATAGGTTTCTGCCCAATTGCTATTGAAATACAGAAAGCAAAAGGAGATTAATGATTGTATTTGAAATTAAAAGAAACATATTTACTTTTTTTTTTTTGACAGCAAGAAACATATTTACTCTGTAGAGTTTTCTTAAGTGAGTTTCATCAAAGCCAAATAAACAGAAAGCACAAGATTTTCAAATTCGTTTCATTTTTTATAATTAGGTCTATCAATGTGACTAGTGGTTCCATCTCAACGATTCCATCAATTTAATTGCAGAGGTTTGCCAACTAATACTATCAATAATTCAATAGTGTTATCTTTCAAAATACTGAATAAATAAAAATGTCAACTCAAGTATTGAAACTGTATCAGAAGATGAAGAGAGAGAAAACTTTGAACAAAGTTTATATGGCCTTGATATTGATAAAATCCATCTCATCATCCTCTATAGCTTACCACTTGAATAGATTTTGCATCACTTATCAAATTTATCCCTTAGTTCAGTTTCCATTTCATTGTATGAAGTCTTGACAAAAATAAGGAAAATTATGAGTTTCAAAAATCATACGCCTTAAAAATAAGGAAGAATGAAATGCAAGCAGCATTGACAATTTGACACTAACATTTATAGAATAATGTTTTAGTCTTCCTACACTAATAATCTTTTAATGAGAAAAAGAAAGGAGTGCAAGTGTATGCAGAGATAGGTCTCTTACCGTATATGGAGAATAATCTCAGAAATGAAGATTGTTTCCAGTATGAACAACAAAATTTGTTCAAGGCAATGAAGCTGTGATTACTTTGACATCACAAGTCACGAGAGAGAGAGAGCCGGCCATTATTAAATATACGAAGTAGCTGTTGCCGGCTTCAATTGTTTTTTGTGATGATCATAGCAAACAGCGGACTATACATTTAATATTACTAATCACTATTAATATCATATATAATCATTTATTTCCAAGACCTGATAAAATTGCTTATACCAATTGAAACAACCCATTTCTCGCTATTGACTTCTATAACGTCTTTTAGCGGGAACTCCTAGGCCCAGCCCGGCCCAGCCCAGTTACACATGAGCCAAAGTCCAAGCTTTAGCGCCCAATTTTTGCTAATAGCCTATCCTAATGAGTTAAGACTAGGGTCTAGGGGTGGGCATAAACCGATCCAAATCGAATTTTTAAATTGGACCGAATCAAAATTGTAATTTGGATTAGTTATTTCGGTAAATTATGGTGGTTCGGTGCTGGAGAGTTATTTAATTCAGATTTCGGTTTTCGGTGTGGTTCAGGTGATTTAGAAACCAAATTGACCAAAAAACCAAATTAATAAAACGACGTCGTTTTAAATGCTTATAATACTACTTGTTTTTCCCTGCTATATAAACTTGTTATTAACCCTTAACCCTAAATCTACCTCATTTATTCAGTCGCCTCCCTTTTTTCTTGACTCATTTTCTCTCAATTTTCCTTCTTCTCTCAACGAAACCCCAACCCTAAATTCCTTTTATTTCCTTTCTCTTCTTTGCCTCTGGTCTATCTCATATCCTCAAAGGCTTAAACAGCTCCACCTTCCTTCATCTTGTATAGTATTATCACCATTTACCTTTGTTTACCTAAGTTCTAACTTTTTGTTGCCTCTTTGTAAACTGTAATCCCCACCTTCATTTTACAAAAACTGTGGTTTGTGGTTTAATGGTGAAAACTTAACATTTGGCCCTCTGAAATTTTGATTTCTTTCAACAAATCGATTTGCACTTCTCTGTCTGTTAAAGGTAAGAACCCTAACATTTGACCCTCTAAAACTTTGATTTCATTTTCTTTGTGTATTTTTAACTCTTCGTTTATAATTTTCGTTTACAAAAACTAATTAGTTGATGTATAATTGTATTTATGTGTATTTTTAACTTGTGATTTGAACTTGTGTATTATTTGCATGTCTGATTGGTTGATGTATAACTACATATCAGGATTTGTTGATGTATAATTGGAAAATGGAGATTTTTTAAAATTTGGTGATTTAATGGGTCTGGTCCTTCTGGATTTAGAGGATGCTCGAAGAAAGGCAATAATATTCCTTTTATTTCAAATTTTTTATTGAAATTATAAACTGATAAATTTCAAATCTGGGAGATTTAAATTGATTATGACCTTATGTTTTTGTAGTTTTGAATTAATGGTGAACTGGTGGTATTGGATTTGTGATTAAAAGCAAAATCTTCCTTATTTCTTGTTTGGTCTGGTATTTGCAAGTTCTTGTTAGTTTGAAGGAGACAAGCAATTGCTTATAACAGGTAATATCTCAATAACTTTTTTATGTTTTGATAATTTGATTTTGTAAATTAATATGGTGTTGATTTGATTTGTTTTAAAATTCATAGAATTAATTTTCTGATATTTTTACTAGAGAAATTAGGTTGTTTTTGAATTGTGATTTTAATATTCACTATCACTAAGTTAATTTTCTAATTTTTATACTTATAAACTAAGTCAAATTTGTTAACTGATGTATTTTTTTTTTTTTGGTACTGCAATTTTATGTAGATGTCTAATCAAGGTGCAGCTGCGACTGACATTATCAGTGGTAGCAATGTAAATATAGCTAGTCTCATTGCTCAAAGCTCCAATGCTCAGGCAAAGGGTAATAATGTGGAAGTTGCTGCACAAACAACTGCTAATAAATCACAACCTGCAAAGAAAAGGAAACAAATGAAATCCAGATCTCCTGTTTGGGATTATTTTTGTAAGAATTTAAATGCAAAAAGTAAGGTGGTAAGTGTCAAATGCTTATACTGTGCTAAAGAATATGCATGTGACCCTAAGATAAATGGCACTTTAAGCCTTAGGAATCATATACTTAAGTGCTTGAAAAACCTCCCATAGTAAAGATGTTAGGCAATCCCTATTAACCTTGCAACTTGTTTCTGAATCTGTGAATGTGATTGAGGGTAATGAAGGTTTGGGATCACTAGGCACTTGGAAATTTGACCAAGATACCATTAGAAAGGCACTTGCATTCATGATCATAGTAGATGAGCTTCCCTTTAAATTTATAGAAAGAGAGGGTTTTAAAAGACTAATGATGACAACATGTCCTAGATTTAAAATACCTTCTAGAAGAATAGTTAATAGGGATTGTTCTAATTTTTACATGAATGAAAGGGTTAAGTTGAAATCTTTTCTTAAGAGTTATAGTCAAAGAGTCAATCTTACAACTGATATTTAGACGAGCATCCAAAGAATTAGTTATATGTGTGTAACTACCCATTTTATTTATGATGACTGGAAGTTATATAAAAAAAATTCTTTCATTCATTCCTGTGTCGAGTCATTGTGGTGAATATATTGGTAAGGCCATTGAAATTTACTTGCTTGTGGCCTTAACAGTATATTCACTATAACAGTTGACAATGCATCTTCCAATAATACTGTTGTTGCTTTTTTGAAGAAAAGAATGTTAAATTATGATACTTTTATGTCCCAATGTAAGTTTTTGCACATAAGGTGCATTACCCATATTCTAAATTTGGTTGTTATAGATGGATTAAAAAAGGTTAACCCATCTGTAAAGAAAGTAAGAGACTCTGTTAGGCATGTTAGAAACTCTCCAGCTAGATTGAAGAAGTTTAAAGAAATCTGTGAATTGCTTGATATTACTTGCAAATCCTCATTGTGTCTTGATATACCAACCAGATGGAATTCCACCTATTTGATGCTTAAAACAACATATGAAATTTGAGAAGGCATTTGAAAGGTTTGAGGAACAAAATTCTAGTTTCGGTTCTAATTTGGAGGCTGGAAATGTGCCTAATTTTATGGATTGGTCATGTTGTAGAAAAATTACCAAGTATTTAGAGCATTTTTATAATATGACAATGAGAATTTCAGGTTCTCTATATGTCGCTGCCAATACCTTTTTCTCTGAAATTTTTGACTTGCATTTCATGTTAAAAGAAATGTGTGCTAGTGAAGACCTTGAACTTGCTTTATTGGGTCAAAACATGAAAGCTAAATATGATAAATATTGGAGGGATCCAGAAAAGATGAACAAAATCATATTTTTTGCTAGTGTGTTGGATCAAAAGAAAAAAGTTGAATACATGGATTATTCCTTTGGGCAGATGTATGGTCCTTATTTGGGTGGGAGCATGTTTGCAGGTGTTAAGCATGAACTTTATATGTTCTTTAATGAGTATGAGAGTATGTACTCATCACAACCTCCCTTTCAATCAGATTCACAAAGTACACTTACCAATTCTCAAACCCAATATGATTCATCTTTTCAATTAAAGAAATCAATGTTTGTTTTAAAGTCTAAGTTTAGGCAGCACAAAATAGAAATGGACATTGGTGGGAGCAAGTAAAATGAACTTGATATTTATCTTAGTGAATCAATCTTAGAGGATGAAGAGAATATGGATTTATTAAAATGATGGAAGTTGAATTCAGAGAGATTCCCTATCCTCTCTAGATTGGTCAGGAATGTTTTAGTTGTTCCTACTTCCATAATGGCTTTAGAAAGTGCTTTAAGCACTGGTGGTCGAGTACTTGATTGTTTTAGAAGTTCATTAACTCTAATAATTGTTGAAGCTCTGATTATGCCCAGGATTGGATCAGGCCATCCAATAAGCCAATCATAATTGAAGAGTCTCTTGAAGAACTTGAAAATTGAAAAAAATGTGCTAATTTATTCACTGTTGCATTAGTTCTAATCTAATTTTTTTTTGCTGTTTTTTTTTTTTTTATTTTAGTGTTCTTGACTAAATATTTGCACATTTCTTATTTATTATACAGAATTACCAAATGTGAGCCTTAGACATTCTGTTTCTGGACCAAACTAACTAAATTTTTGGTTCTCAATTGATATTGTTATTTTTGTTTATACAACAGCTTCTGTACTTTTTGTTTCTAAAAAGTTTTCCACAGTTTGTTTCTTCTGTTATTTATTTATGTTTGCTGGGTTATTCAGTTATTTGACTGATAATGTTTCCTTCTCTGTGTAGATTTGGTTTTTGGCATTTGTCCCTTGACTTGTTTTGTTGCTAACCAATTAATTCATGAATCACGATGGCTTGGCAGTTGCTACTTTTCTTTTTTATTATGCAGCTTTTGCTCTGTCCAAATTTATATATGCTTCATTTGTAAAGTTATCTTATTCATTTTGTTTTTTCTATCTATGACTTACTTTCTGTATTTTAATATTTTTGCTTTATTTTTTTGGTTTGCAATATTTCAATTATGTGATTGATGCTAATCATTTATAGTGCAATGTCTTGTTTAACATGACTCTAACTTTTATAGCCATTATGAATTGGTAAGTATTGATTGAATTGAATTAATCATTTGGATTTTGGTATTTGGTCATACAATAGTAGTGGCACTACTACTATGGAAGTGACAGTCTCGCATTCACAAATATGTAAAATTTTTTCATCTTTTAGCTAAGTCTTACTATGTTTTTTACATTCTTTCCTTCTTCTTCTTCTTCTTCTTCTTTTTTTTTCCTGATTTTCTGTTATTATATCTTTTTCATTTTTTTGTGTTTATGTTATTTATCTTTTTTTTTTT
>CATKHJ011069759.1:0-11741 GCA_949750685.1 Vernicia montana
TATATTATCCACCTTTTTCCAATTACAATTTATCAAAAATAATTAATTTTTTTAAAAAAATATTCAAAACACAATTTTCAAGGTACTTTTAAAGTTCACTATAATTAAGACCCAATCTTTACAATTACAAAATTAATATTTTTAATCACTAAAATTTTCTAATAAAATAATTTTATAAAAAGAAAAAAAAATTATAAGTATAATCAAATGTAATTCTTCAAGTACCATTTTAAAATATTTTAATTCCAATATATATATCGAAAAATTTCGTTCTTACAATTGAATTAATTTAAAAACTAAAAATATTAATTTTGAAATCTCAGTATACTAACTCATAATATTCACTTCATGATCAACCTGATTATAATCAGATCAGTATAACATAATAATGCATGATCCCAATCCAATCTAAAATTTGAACTTGAAAGTTACAACTCGAGTACGCATAAGTTCAAGGTCAATTTAACATCTTAAATACATTGAAGAAAATTTGTTAACATCAGAAGTAAATTTAAATCATACAAAATTAACGCATCAAAAAGCAATTGATACACAGCATTAAAATATTAAATAATCAACTAAAGTCACAGGCTACTAGACTCAATACCATAATATTTAGACTTAAGTCAATATAATAATAGCACTTGAACTTATAATAGATCAAAATGATAAATGTAAATGAGGAATAATGCTATTAAACCAAAAAAAAAAAAGATTATAGATCAAGTTGGTATGAAACAATTCTTACTATACTCGGCCATTCCTAGAGTGCAAGAGAAAATAAAAAATACAGATACATAAAATCCTCGGCTTGCCCTCTAACAGCCAGCCAAAAAATGCCTCTCCTACCAAAAGAATATTACAACACATATCCACACACCTAAAGATAAGAGAAAAGATAAAATAGCATTATTTCAACTACACTGTCTTTCCATCAAAACAAACACAAAAAGGAATTGAGGCGACAAAGCCCGCTTAACACCACCAAATGGAAAGAAGCCCTTTATAAGCAAATTGGATTCACAGCTAAATTCTACAAAAAGGGTCACACATATCAATAGCTACCCATAGGTGGCATTCCAAATGGCGGCATTGGAGGCATTCCCATTCCACCCATCGGTGGTGGTGGCGCAAAACCTCCTCCCATTGTCGGTCCACCCATACCTGGCATTGGTGGCGCAGGCAATGCAAGAGGAAGCAACTGAGCATACATGTTCTGCAACACATCATATAAATCCATTAACTCGAAAATAACAATAAAATACTGAAAAATGCAAAGCAAAAAATCTGGCTAAGATGTGTAAGTAGGACTAGATATACTCTGAAAATCTGCAAGTTTGCCAGAATCCCCTCATTATATATTTTCACATTAGCAATAAAATTACCTGCTGAGCAATCACTTCCTTCTCTTCCTGCTCTTTGGCCTTGACCTCCTTCTGAGCCTCAATTTTGTCCTTAACAAGTTCATCGACTTTGCCAGTGTATTCACGGATGAACTGCAAAAGGAAGGAAATAAGGATTAATGAACTGCCATACATAAAATTCTACATCCTAGCATCTGTTGGCCAATTAGATGAGCAAGATTGGCTATACCAGTGTGGTGGATGACTCTAAAGAAAATTACCTGCAGTATGTATGGGAAGGCAAAATCGACCATATTATTTATCCAGGCAAGTTCAAGAGCAACATCTGCCCGAATCAAATCATAGCAAACAAAGAGGCATGATGCAAAGCATTCTTTCTTGCCCTGCACAAGAAAAATAATACATAATAAAACCAGTCAGCAGATTAACTAAAGAAAAAATTTATCCCAAATAACAAAGATGAAAATAAGGACAAGGATTCTAGTCTTGGTGGAAAACCAATTTTATGCTGTTATATGTACCTGTTCAATGAAATAAACGAGCAACTCCTCCGCAAGTTCACGATCTCCAGACTGTGATGCTGTCTCCATAGCATCTTTGTAAAGGTTGTCTTTCTTTGACAATGCAATGGACTGCTTCCATCTCCCTGCCTTTTTGTAGATGTATGCAGCAACACGTCTCATTTCTAGAAGCTCATGTTTCTCAATCTGCTCAAATTAATACAGACAAGGATTATAATTTCAGACTTTCACCATTCCATCAACTTGGAAGAGAAGAAAATTAATAATATTACCTTTTGTGCAAGGCCAATCTGATCAAAGTTGTCATGCAAATCAATTGATTCACGCAATCTGTCATAGTCTTCCTCCTCTACATAAATCTGGTTCAAAGCCTCGTTCACAGCAGATACATTATTGCTTTGAACAGCAACCATATACGGCTTCACCAGGAGGAGATGACCAGCCTGAAAACAAGAGGAATATTGCATCACCTCAAATGATCCATGAGCAAAAATTCATTCTACTAATGTTAAAAATATTATTGTGATAGAACAAGTAAAAACCTTCCGCATAATGTCAACAACACGAGTATGGTCCACACGGAGTGCCAACACATTGAGAAGATCATTGATAAGATCTGGGTGCTCTTGCAAGTAGAAATGCACAGCCTTATAATATAGCTCCACATTAGCAACCTTGACAGCAACATCTTTGAATTGCATGTGATCCCATGCCTCAGGGGAATGGTTCATTATGGTAGTTGCAGCATTATCAAATTCATCATATTGGATATACAAATAGGTAAGTTCCTTCCAATGCTGCTGTTCATCACAAGCTCGTATAAGCTTCGGAATATTGAGACGGGTTGAGAACAATTTAATGTGCTCCATGAGCTTCTCAGGCCGATATCTAGCATACAGTACTCCCAATTCTGTGAAAATGCCCATATGTGCACGTTCCAACCCCAAACCACTCTCCATGAGAGAGATCAATTCATTGAAGTATCCTCTGTTCTGATAATATTCACTGACTTCCTCCAAATCATCCACCTATAAAATAACATACCACAGAATTGATGAATAATAACATTAGGAAAAATGTGAAAACACCAAGTGACTTTGTGTAAAAGCCAGCAAATATAGAACTTATTACAGGGTGAATTCTTAAGCCATAAGAAACTCGATCATCAAAACATCTAAAAACAAGCCTCTACAAATGACCTCCAACTTCATGCAAGGAAGACTTAAACATCAATGTAGCATTTCAAAAGCTTCAAAATCCACGACTAGATTCGCAACCATACAAAAACAGCAAATGCAATAAATCACCTGAATGATGATGTTGAGACCGCATATCTGAGCCAAACGGAACTCCTCAGCATCAACACAAGCAAAGCAAACTTCCTTCCATGTCTTTGCACTGTTAGCTTTTCGTGCTGCATCAACAGCCCCTTGGAATTGTTTCAGCTTCACAAGCGTGCACGCCAACTTGGCCCAGTTTGATATAAATGCAAATATTATTTTTGCAGCCTCATACAGAGCTTCATCAAACAAGCGATCACCCACATTTTGCAGATTAGCCACATTTGGCATAAGAATAAATTCCTCAATGTCACTCAGCCTATCAATCTTTGCATATGCAAAAATAAGCTCACTGTCGACCTTGGGCTCTTTTGCCTTCTGCCTAACCATCAGGAGGTATCTCACCAAGTCATGATAGACATTTGCATCCTCAGCAGCACGAATGACCTCCAGGAATTGAGTAGCATCATCTGCACGAATAAATGACTCAATTGCATCGCTCACCAACCCCTCCCTGAGTTGTGCCTTTGCCACCTGGCTCCAAACAGCATCTTCTTCAACACGGAAAGCAAATTCCACTGCACGGTCAATGCTTTGGATATTATCCAACAACACATTTACAGCTTGGACATTTAAGTTGAACTTCTTGAAAATTGCAAATGCTTCCTCATATAGCTGGGCTTCCACAGCCACTTCCCCAACAGCAGGTCCATCAAAATTATCTAATCTGTTAATGTAATCCATTACTCTAGATGGATCCGCCTTAATGGCAGTCAAGATAAGTAGATTCTGCAGATTGAAATTTCCACTGAACGCAGAGTTTTGAAGCACAATCTTTTCAAGCAGCTCAATTAACTCATGGGGAAGATCAGCAGTCATGAAAGCCTTAACTGCAGCAGAAACTTGTTCTGGGCTCTTGCTTTCAGGCAAAGCAGTAGATACAACTTGATCAATGAGCTGTCTTCTATATTCATTCTCAGGATTAAGAACCTTCTCCCAAAGATCAGAATCCATCCTTTCAACCACATATCTGCAATGGAAGTAACAGTACATAAGCCTTTTTCCTATGAAATGCTTCCATCTACAATGAGCAAATCTACAACTAACCAAATCACAAACCTGGCTTGCAATTTGAACAGAGAGTTCTTATTTGTTACATTGATAAGTTCATCATCACATTGTCCTCTCCGGTATGCCACGACAGCCAGGGTGGGATCACGTTTCTCACAATACTTACCAACAACCCGGGAATCATAGTAAGGGTTGGTTGTGAGGAAGTGCTCTGGATTGTTATTGCTATCAATAATGATTTTACCCAGAGCATTGTGGACATGTACATCTTGGCTTCCCTCACTCACAAGATGCTCCAAAAACTGAGAGAGCAAACGAAGTCGATTTCTGCACACCACACCACAAGCAAAACATGAGAACGATTAAGAAAATAGCAACAAGAACTATGAAGTATGGGCAGGCTGGGAATAACCTCTTCTCACATTCCTCGACAAGAGGTTCAACAGGAAGCAAAGAACGGACAGAAAGAATCAGACCCTTGATAAAGTCTTCTGGGCACTCATCATCCAGCAGCTGCCCCACAACTAGAGGTGCATTACCTGGGTTCACCTGTAATGAAAGCATTCAAGTGCTAAAAAAATGATTAAAGAACATGCATTTCAAAGCATTAGCCTCGCATACCTTCTGAACATAACCTTCAATATAACGAAGCATATTGTTCGTGTAGAGATAGTGTGTGAGATCAGCCACAAAACCAAAGCGATCACAAACATTAATCAGAGGTCTAGCATCTGGAAGTTTGGCCTCCATAAGAAAGTTCTTTGTCTTTTCAGCATCATAAAAATTCGACTCTCTAGTAACACGCTCAACCTCCTTTATCTGCCCAGTTTTAGCAGCAGCCTCAATGTACTTGAAGTGTATATCAGGGTCCTCACTGTCCCATAAATAAAAGAAAAACAAAAAATTAAAAAAAAAAAAAAACAGGTTTCAAATTACCAAAATGGGACACAAAAAGCCCAAGATAAATATGTCATTCACCAAAGTGAATACCTGGAACTCAAATACGACCCAAGGAAAAAATACAGCCCTTCATATGACTTGAATTGCTCAAAAAGTTTTATGCATGCATCAATACCCAACTGCTCACAATATTCCTTGGCAGCCTGCAAAGATCCACTTAAGTTAGCCTCAGGCAACATGCTAAAACTATCAACTTTTCACACAAGAAGACACTATCTACCTGCACAATTATCTGGAGGTTGGCTCTTAGATTGACCAGTAAAAGATCCTTCATGCACTCCAAAGCCCATTCTCGTGAAAGGGTACCAAAAAACTCTACAAGTGCCTATAATAAACCACATTCCATTAGCTATTTTCCATCTTCCATTCCTAGCACAAAAAAATCCATTCAACAAAATATACCTGAGGCTCTATTGCATGTGTATTGACAATCACACGTTTAATATCTGGCAACTCTGCATAATGCTGCAAGTATAGGTAGTATTAACTTGAGCAATAATAAAAATTCAATGAGAAAATAAGAAAAGTAAAAGACTGCAACAAGTCATATTACTTGCAGGGCTCGGATATATAGACCAGCCTTTTCACACAGTTGGGCAATACGAGGGCGATCATAGTGGCTGAACATTCCATTGGCTAGAATAGCATCAGCTACATTAGGAAATGTTACCAAATTGATTTCCAGGACCTATGTGCAAAGGAAACATCAGGAACTCGAATAACATATATAGGCACAAGATCAAATTGTCACATTATCCAAACCAATACTAATAGAAAACCTTTGTTTGTAGATAGCCATGCTCTGGTAGATTTGGCTTCAAAACATCCAACAGAAAAGCTGTTGCCTCACGGATCATGTTTCTCTGAATTAAGAAAAGGAAACATCAATTAGAATTCAGAATTGAAAATAAATCAATATATGATAAAATTAAACTTAATTTGGTATCCTACGCATCATAATGGTATCAAATATAATTCCATGCTCTATTAAGCATTCTCAAGAATAGACATAAGAATAAATAAAATAAATATCAATAAAAATGCATTGAACTTCTCATTGTAAATCCAACATATTGACAGAAGCAGGGACAATGATCAAACCTGAAGAAACAAATCGGTGATGGTGTTATAATCAAGAGGACAACCTCCCTCCATTTGGGACATCATCAAAGCAAAATTCACCGCTCCCTGTAGTCCAAATTTAAATGGAATGTTGATCACAAGGGGAAAAAAGAAAGGAGAAAAGAAAGAAATCCAACACAAAAATATCAACATAAAAGGGATTTCAAGCTGATATATGTTTATACATAATGCCTTCTCCAAGTCTATAAACTACAAAATTTTTATGAACTCACTAATGTATGATACCTGAGGATCCGAACGTAAAATTGTTTGCAGAAGGAACAAGTAGTCTGGCGTATACCCAACCTACAGCAACAGAAAAAACCACAAACATGATCACACAAAATACACTGCCAAAGAGAGGGATTTAAACCAGAAACGATTTTTTTTTTTAATTTATGTATTTCACTCGATCAAGAGTTAATACAATTCATCAATGCAAAAATATATGTCCTTCACCTGCTTTGAGTAAATCAAAATTTTGTCAAACTCCCTCCTCTCAGCAAAAGCCGCAACAACCTTTGGAGTTGCTCTAGCTTTAATATATATTTTCAGCGCAAGGTCATTATCCACAGTCTACAATGTCAACATTATCACCAATATCAGATACATAATCAATGAATAAAATATTAACCATAATTTTTGACAAATAGAAACTTGAGCATTTTGATCAAAATTCAAAGGTCTCCAAGTTCAGAAATATTGAAAAATCAAACCTTCACAAGGTCTCCAAGTTCCTCACTACATTCCAATTTGTCCTCCGCCAACCAATTCTCCAAAAGATTCTTTTTGTTTTGGTTGACAACAAGGCGCGATAATTCCAAAGACTCGAATGCATTAAGCTTTCCTCTTGTCAGAAGTGTCCCAAAATACTGCAGTAGAGGAGGTGTTTGCCCAGCTTGCACAGGAACACTCTGCAAAGTTTGTAACAGTTAGAATCAAATAAGAGTCAAACACAAAAATAAAACATGATTTACAATCACATCAATACCAAGAGTCAAAAACAAAAAGAAAACCTGAAACTTGGCAACTGTATCAGGTGTCCGGAGAATTCCTTGTGGAGACTCAGCAGCAAGCTCAGCGGCCTCTTTATACTTCGTTTGAGCAAACAACTCTTGAAAACGCTGGACAACCTGAGATCTCCAAGATGACAAATAACTGAGTTCCCATTACATAAGAAAAGCACAAAGTAAATAACAACAACAACTAATAAAGTCATTGATTTACCAGATTCTCTGCACCAGGAAGGTTTCCTCTTTTGGCAAGATTGACAGCAAGCTCCAGATTATTCAACTGTAATAGCAATTACCAGATTAACACCAAGAGCACAACTCAACTTTCTGGTGCTGCCAGAAAAGGTGCAAACACAGGAACATACCTGGCCACTAACAAAAGGCACAATTGTTGCTTCGTTCACAGTCGCAAGTAACACCTGGCCTCGCCTGTTAATGGAATAAAACCCCCCAACTGATGAAGCTTCAGCAGTCAAAAATATTGGATCTGGACTGATTCTATTTCTGTATACAGCAGTAGCTGTTTCCAAGTCATAAACAAATAGCAGCCCAAGCTTGGTGATCACATAAATCAAACTGTATTTGTGGGATATCTGCAATTAATTTAAGCATGAATAAATACTTGAATAGTGAATTACTGAATAAAAGGTTTAAATTATCAGTAGCAGATGCACCTGCATAGCAACGGGGAAGTCATCAGCAAAGTCTGGGGGAAAGAAAAGATCAGCCTGTTTCTTCGTAAATGATGGCTTCCCTGATAACACAATTCCAATATTGGAACAGGAACATATCATTCAGAACATGTAAGTGCAATATAATAGTTTTAGGATCCTGGGGAGAAAACTAGTAAATGTTTATAAGCAAACCCAACTTAGATATGAATATGACACTTCCAAAGCATGAATAAGAAAGTTGACCTGGTTGGGCACCAAGCTCAATAACATGCAACTTTGATGTGATCTGCCCAGCATTAAAAGTTTTTGTGGCGAAAGAAATAAGAGTGGAAGGATTCTCATTTCCCAGAACCTGTTCAAACAAACAAAGACAATCTCTCCCATTAATACAAAAGATGCAATTCCAAAAATTACAGGGAACAGTTTAGGTCTTAGAAATTTCGACACCTTAAACTGGGCAAATGATGCAGCATGTGCTTCAAGAGCTTGACTACGCTGCTGCTCCACGGAGAACAGTTGCATGTTTCCTTTAACTAATTGTTGCCTCTGTAACCAATGTAGATTAGGAAATCAAAATTATGAAACCATCAAGGTAGCAGGACAAAACATTACAAAGTAAAATCAAATTAAAAGCATAAACAAAAGCTGCATCGAACAAACTAAGATATTAAAACTAAATACATCAGACATGTAAAATGATTATTGTTAGTTAGAATAAATGATGGATTCAGGTATTTGCAATGAAGAGACAGGACAATTGAACTGCATTAAGCCCTAAATCAGAAGCTAATGGTTAATTCCCAGCACTTAGGTATGGCATTTCAGATCTGGCACAAATACAACATCCGGATTTCAGAACACTACTGGGCCAAACAACTCCCAAAAAACTCACTACAGGGTTCACCTATGCCTCTACAGTTCCAAGCATGTAAACTACAAAAAGTAATACCATGCATCTATATTTTGCAAAGTAAACGATTCTGCTTAAAATGACAGTATTAAAAATCTTCCCCTACACTCAGGGAAAGTATTACTTTCATGAAAAGCAATATCATGGTGTAACAAACTTCAGACAATAATTAATATAGCCACATACCTCAGGTGAACCAGGAGCTATTCCAATCAAAACTAACCACTTCTCAGAAGGATCACATCTATAGTTAATTATCTGATTGTTCACCAAATTGGCCGTTCTGTCAAACATCTTGACAGGTTCAGAATCACCTGCATTTTAAGATAAAGTCAGATCTATATCACAGCAAAGTAGCAAACAAATAAAAAATGAGAACAAAGATAACACCATAAATAAAATATATATATATATATATATACATATATATATATATATACATATACATGGAAGATACAATTAAGAACCCAAATATGTAGGATTGCAAAAAGCCAATGAGATTAGGAGTACAAAAGGAATCTTGCCTTCAATTGACCAATGATAAACAGAGGTTTGCGTGACCAAGCCCAACATCTTTACAGTTATCCACTTCCAAAAGACAACCTATGCACAAAGCAGAGAAACTTACTTCAGATCAAATACATAAACCGCTACAGCCTCAATGTAAAATAGTACCAGAGCTCAAATAACTTGTTTCAAAATGTTCTCTGCAATTTGTACATAAATAAATAAATAAGAAGAAGAAGCTATTACCTGCTCAGGCATCTGGTGCGATTTCATTTTTGCTTTCATTTCAATATTAAATATCTGTAGGTGATCCTGAGTAGTTCCCGGGAGTTGGGCTTCAAAACAGTAACACAAATCATCAGCAGAGGGAAATACATATTTGATGAATGAATGCAAGTATGTTTAACATATACTAGTCAAAATGTAAAAATTCAAATAGGGGATTTTTTTCTGAACAAGGAGGTACAGAAACCAATTACCCAATACTAGGCATTTGGAATAAAACAAACATATATTATCGCCTCAAGAGCAATAAATATAATTTTGATGATCATTATGAACAAAATACCAATTGAAAGTATTGATTTTACAGTAAGCAACATTTGACAAACAGGTTCGATCAAATATAATTTTCACTAATATTATCATCATTGACATTATGGTAATTAAAATATAATGAATAAACTCTACATTGTAATACAGTGAGGTAACACCAATTCAATTGGCCCAATGACACCATTACCCATAACACTATTCTCTTGAATCAATAGAAGAAAATGGTTTAATTTAAGGAATGGAATGGAAATGTCTTATTCCAATATCCAAGAATCCTATCATACATACTCGGTAAACAACCATTAAAATTGAGTTTCTACAGCACACATCAAGCATGCAGAAATATGCTTTTACAAATAACTAAATAATGCATTATTAAGAAGAATTATACAATCAGGTAACATTTTCTTCAAAAATCCTATTTAATTATAAGACCACATTGCACTATCAATCAGGTTCTCCCAATCTATAGAGAAATCAACAGTACCCAAGAGGAGGAAAAAAAAAAAAGCAAAGTAAAAAATACACTAAAGAAATCTCTGATCACATGTAAGTCAATATAGTGTAACTATCTAACAAACCAGTAAGAGGGAGACTAATGTATCTATGGTAAACCTATGATACTAAACTAAGTCATTGTCGATCTAACAATCACATGTTCAATTGATCATCATTGAATATGATCACAAAGACATTTAAAACATAAGAACTTACCTTTCAAAGCAAGGATTCTAGAATTTGGATTCATAAGCGCCGAGTCAGCAGTAATAGGCCGCCTCAAAGGCTGCATTGGCATATTCATATCAACAATCACAACACTATTCTGAGGCGCCGTTTCCCGAACACATATATACTTATCGGACTCCATCGTGACATTTGTAAACGTGATGAACTGAGGATTGATCCCAATGCTTGGCAACTACAAACAAACATAGCAGATCACACCAAATTCACAACTCAAATCACCACAAAAATAATAAATCACAACTACCTCACTCCATTATATAAAAACAAACAGCTAAATTAAATAGTTCCAATGCAAATAATTAACAGATCTGAAGATATAACACACGAATCAGATCCATAGTAACTTCAACACAAGCTAAGTATTACAAACACATTTTACGTAACAAATCAAGAGAAATTACAAATAAATAATTGAATTAAATCCAAAATTGATCTAAAATATCAAAAAATAGCTCAATTATAAATGAACAAATTCAGTTTAACCTGTAAATTCGAGTTAAGTGAAGAGATGAACTAAGTGAAAAATAACTTACCGTTAAAACCTCTTTCATGGTGATCGGGGCGTTAGCGGCCGCCATGGCGGGCAAGAGATCGACGGCTCAGAATAGGCGGAATTAGATCTGTGATTGGAAATGAACCGTCGATTAGACGGAAAGTCAACAGCAGAGCGAGCGAAGGAGTGAATCGAGATCTAGTGATAATAGATTGAAACCCTAGAAATCAGAGAAGAAGAGAGATCTGGAGAGAAGACCAGTAGAAAGAGAAAAGAGAAGAGAAATGGGAATATAATGTTAAGGAAAGAGAGATCTCATCTAATAAAGGAGAACGGAGAAGATTATTAATTGATTTTTTTTTTTTTTTTTTTTTTTGAAAAATAAAAAATTTAAAAAGAAAAATCCTATGAAGAGGAGAGAGAGAGACGTGTTAAAATGAAGCCTTTGGTGGTCACTAGTAGGAAAGCTTTTTTATCGGATTCGGATCTAATATAACCCGACCCGACTCATTTTTTACTTAACT